>CM053587.1:348170575-348194648 GCA_028646515.1 Pseudochirops corinnae
AGAAAAGTTTCATAAGTTACAATGATTATTTTTCCATGTTGGCATGTAAATAGTTCAACTTTGATAAGTTTCTTATGATTTCTTTTCCCTGTTTACCTTCTCATGCTTCTTGTATTTGAATGTCAAACTTTCTATTCAGCTCTGGTTTTTTTCATCAAGAATGCATGAAAGTCCTCCACCTCATTGAATGCCCATAATTTCCCCTGAAACATTATACTCAGTTTTGCTGAGCAGGTGGTTCTTAGTTTTAATCCTAGCTCCTGTGATCTCCAAAGTATCATATTCCAGGCCCTTCGATCCCTTAATGTAGAAGCTGCTATATCCTGAGTTATCCTGATTGTGTTTCCACAATATTCAAATTGTTTCTTCTTGGTAGTTTGTAATATTTTCTCCTTGATCTGGTAACTCCAGAACCTGCCTATAACATATCTAGGAGTTTTCTTTTGGGGATCTTTTTCAAGAGGTGATTGGTGAATTCTTTCAATTTCTATTTTGCCCTCTCATTTTAAAATATCAGGGCAATTTTCCTCGAGAATTTCTTGAAGAATGATTTCTAGGTTGTTTTTTTGATCATGGCTTTCAGGTAGTCCAACAGTTTTTAAATTGTCTCTCCTGAATCTATTTTCCAGGTCAGTGGTTTTTTCAAAGAGATATTTCACATTGCCTTCTATTTTTTCATTTGTTTGGATCTGTTTGTTAGTGTCTTGATTTCTCATAAAGTCATTACCTTCCATTTGCTCCAATCTAATTCTGAAGGAGTTATTCTCTTCAGTGAGCTTTTGAAATTCTTTTTCTCTCTGGCAAATTCAGCTTTTTAAGGCATTCTTCTCCTCATTGGCCTTTTGCACCTCTTTTGCCATTTGAGTTAGTCTATTTTTAAGGTGTTATTTTCTTCAGTCAGGTTGTTGACTCTCTTTTCATGATTTTCTTTCTTCAAAACTTTAAATAGTAGGCAATTTGGCTTTGTCCAATCAGCTTCAAGTCTTCTCAGAGAAAAGCCCAGTTCACAGCAAGACACAAAGCTTGTATTTCCCCCTTTTAAGTCAGAGAGGGCAGTAGAGAGCAACTCAGGCATTCTGGAGAAGGATCCCCTTTCTCTGGCTGCAGATGGCAGTAGACAGCACTATATTTTAATATGTGGCACTGCAAAGCCATTCAGAAGGCATAACATTTTTATTTCTTACATTTTAGAGGAAATTATCCTACGGTTTATCACACACTCACCTACCTTAGTAAAAAGAGCGTGGTCAGACGCACCAGTTGCACATCATACTAAGGAGGACTGCCCTCCCTTTTGTAAGTGCAACTGCTATCTGACTGGAACAGAGGCAGAAACCACCCTGAGCATGGCAGATGATGCTTCTAAGTGTCTTGGAGTGGAGGCATCCAACATAGTGGCTCCACCAAGGGGAGAGATGCCTGCCCATCAATCTCAGGGCAGCAATTAGATAGAAGGACCAGCAGATGTCATACCCATTCCCATCTGTCCTTGTTTCACTGAGTTTACCAAATACGTTTTCACCACTGAACCTTGACTGCTTTTGCAGTGCAATGTAGAAAGACCATAACATAGGACATCTCTTTTTTCACAATTTCACAATTTCTCTTTTAAACCATTCGGGAATATCCTGCTGTGGTTCTATGCTTTCTTTGGAATCCACAGGGTCCTCTGACTAACTAATTTTCTGACTCATTAATTTTTCCTTATCTTACATATCTATTCATAAATGCCTGAACTTCCTTTAGTGATTTGGAGACAATTTCCCCTTCTGTTATTAATATTCCTTGTTGATCAATCTGCATGTATTCAGGGTCTGGAAAATTTGAGTTTTCTTCTTCCTGATATCTTATTTCATTTTACTGCCTTTCCACCTATTGCTCACTTTTTGACTCCTTCCTCCCTTGATGGCAGTTCCTCTGGGGGCTGTCCCTCAAAGCTGTTTCAGTTTCTTCCCACACCAGCTAATTCATAGTTCACTAATCTTTGCCACAAGTGACTTCTGGGAAGACAGATTTTGCCTCTGCTGTATGCTTTGCCCTTTCCCTCAGGTTCAGTGGAGTGTCACAATTTCCCTATACCCAAGCACACATAGAGACATGTACTGCCCCATTCTCTGGTGAAGCTGTGTAGGGGCACCCATCCTTGATGCTGCCCTAATCCCCCTTGCTGCTATCACAGCCTGACCAAATTTCTTTAGCTTGGCTCTACTTGGAATCATGGAGAAGGGTGGCAGAATATGGGGCTGTGTTCTGTTACAGGTTTGTGAGTGGGCTTATGCAATCTTAATGTACAGTGGGTAATGAGGGAAAAAGTGCTGGGTGAGCATGGGAGAGGCATAGATATTAGCCTTCTCTGTTATTAGTTTGTTGATTGTTTTGCTTTGTATGAGTTCTTGGTATCCTACACAGTGGAAACAATTGAAGTTGATTCATCTTTTGCACATAATTCCTATTTTGGAGAGTTATTGTTTGTGAGAATCAGAGAAAACATCTAGTTCTGCATTTTGTTGGCTATGTGATGAAAAAATAGGACTCTGCTTCTGCAGCACTGGAGAACCCAACTTTTATTTCCTGCCATCTGAGTTCCCTCCTCTGAAAGTTTGTTATTGTATGGAGGTGGCCCTTAAGGCTCTGCCAGAGAACCACAAACTCTATTTAGTGCCACTGAACTGGAAAGGCTTCACATGTGAGTCCAGTGAAAGGATGAATACTTACTATGTGCTTGACAGTGGGAATTCAAAGACAAAAATGCAGCAGACCAGCTCTTGAGGAATTAGACTTCTATTACAGTATGGAGTGGTTGCTATCTTCATTGGTAATGGGTATGCCCCCATGAAAGTCTAATTGTGAGTTACATATACTTTGCCAAGGGTCAGAGAATTTAGAAAATAGTTTAGGGAAAACTTGTCTAATTATCTGTGCTTTCTGGGTGAGTGGGGTCCCTATTATGGGATTTCATAGTATTCTGTGTACTGTTGGGACTTGGTGGTCCTAAGGAACTAGCCTTGTGTAAACAAATACCTAGCAGGTCAGTGATTTATGATGAAATATTCTTGTACTTATATCATTCAGTCAGTCAATAATAATTATTCAGCACCTACTATGTGCCCAGCATTGTGCTAAGCACTAAGACAGTGTAATGAAAGGTGCTAATTAACTAAAAAACAAAAAGGAATATAATGGTGGGAACTAGCCAGTGCTTCGAAGATATGCAATTTCTTTGGGGAAGTTCACTTTCCTCCCTCTCCCTACACTGATAAAGATCGCAACTCCTTCATGCCTCAGGAGATAATTTATAGACATTGCTAGAACAAATAACAGAACAAAACAAAAAAGCAAAAAACCCACCAAACAAAAAGGATCATCTGGCAAAACACCTAGAGATGAACCTCTCTGAACTCAGTCCAATTCCTCGGATGACAAGCTCAATCATCCATCATTGAGCCAGCATTGAAACTTCCCAGCAGAGTAGAACTTTCCTGACTTTGCACTTGGCTGTTATCCTCTTTGAGAGTCTGGGCTGACCTCCATTGGACAAGAAGACATTAGAGGAAGGTCATGGGGAAGGACTATTATTATCCCATGTTGGGCACCATACTATGCACCAGGAATACAAAAACCAAAAGGAAATCATCCTGTGAGAAATAACTCATTCAGGTTTGGCAGGTGTGAAGATAAAATAAAAATAAATGTATTATGTGACTACAGTGGTGGGTATCTCATTAGATAGATATACCCTCCAGAAACAAGTGTAAGCCTTAAAAATCTATGCGCAACCACAAAGTTCCTCCCCAGTCTCCCCACTGGCTGGGTAATACCAGGTGTACAACTTTCTGATATGCCTACTACACAGTTTGTTCTGATGTTCCCCCCCCCCGTTGCATACATTTTATGATCATGAAAATGAAGCTTTAGCCCTCCCAGTGGATAAGTTAATATTCATAAGCTCATTATGCATGAGCATTCCAAGCAAGACTTAACTTTTATTCTCCTTAGCTGACTTATAACCTCAAAACAAGATAAAAACCAGCTGGATCCTTGTTTGGCCCATTGTTTTCTGTGTGAGACATAACTCATTCATTGTGTCTCCCATTCTGCTGATTGTTATTCTGAATTCATGGAAACAAATTTCTCCATTATATCTTTCAATTTCCCTCTTCTTCTGCTAGAAGATAATCTGGTACTAATCTATGTTAATAGTGTCTTCTACAAACAATTTATTTTCCTCCATTCACTGCAAGTCAAAAGCTTTCTGGTATGTGTAAATTCCCTAGATTTCATAAGTCATGTATTACATAATTTCTGTGGAAACAAAAGTTTTAATCATTCCTCACAAAGTCAGCCTTCAGGGAACTTACATTCTCCTAGAGGAAAATAATGAATCCATGAGTGAGCATGATATGAGATAATTTGCAATGGGAAAGAGAATGAAAGAGGGGATCGGAAAAGGCTTTTGGGAGAGGGTGGGAAGGATAATAGGTTTGAGACACTATGGATGTTGACAACATTCATGTACATGGACATATTTATCATGGTGTGAGGACAGGTTCATCTGATGTGGCTCCTTGCCTCCCACTGGATGCTTAGAGATAAGTTTTTTCTGATGTTTTTTAGCTTTTGCAGAAGTGGGAGGGTTTGAGGCTTTCACTGAGAAGTACATGAATGCCATCCCATCTGTCGTCACGGACAATAATGTAACTCTGAACCCAGAATGCTACATGCCCAAGGAAGACTCCCTCCACTTCTTCCAGGATCCCATCACTGGTGAACTGCCATGGCCAGGAATGATCATTGGAATGAACCTTGTTTCTCTTTGGTACTGGTGCACAGACCAGGTGAGATACCCATAAGAGAGGAGAAGCCTAAGGACCACTTCAGTTTTCTCTATACAAGAGAAAGAATAGGATAATCTCTCTGATTAGAAGCAACAAGAGTTGGTTCGTGATGATTTCATGGTTGTCTTTCAGGACATTAACCTCAAGCAATTAGGAATGTGTCCCCTAGCATCCCCAGCTTGCCTCAGTGAGTCAGCATGCATTAATCATACATTAATTCATATAAAACCTTCTTTAAGCTACATTTTCAGCCAACATTCTGTGTTCCAAAAATTTTTCCTACTTTATCTTCCCTGCCTCAAGTCCGGGATTTTGTTTCTGTACAAAAGCTCTTGAAAAGTGAAGTAATTGTCCTCCTCCCATCAGTTGACTCATTCTGCCCTTTATTTTGTCTACCCATCAGCAGCAAAATTCACAGGATCACACTGGTTATAGAGTCCAATACATTCATTTTACAACAAGGAAACTGAGGCTCAGAGACATTTAAGTGATTTCCTCGAGGTCACATGTAGAGTAAATATCAGAGATGGGATTGAACCCAGACTCTGTGACTGCAGGACCAGTTAGTCAATATGCATTTATTATGCCCTACTATGTGCCAGGCACTATCCTAAGCACTTGGGGTACAAAAAGATGCAAAAATTCCCCATCCCCAGGGATTTCAAGATCTAGTAGGGAAGATAACATGCAAACAAATTATATACAGGAATAGGAAATGCTTACCTGCTTGAAGGCACTAGATTAAGAGGGATTGAAGAAGGCTTCCTGTTGGAAGTGGGATTTTAGTTGGTACTTAAAGAAATCCAGGGAGGTCAATAATCAGAGAGGAGGTGATAGAACATTCCAGACAAGGGGGATAGACAAAGAGAATGCCTGGAGCTGAGAGATGAAAGGTCTTGTTTGTGGAGCAGCCAGGAGGAGAGTGTAAGTGGATAAGAGCACATGTTGTGGAGTAAGATGTGTGAAGACCAGAAAGAAAGGAGAAGACAAAGTTATGAAGGGTTTTAAGTGCCAAAAAGCATTTTGTATTTGCTCCTTTAGACTACAGGGAGCCACTGGGGTTTACAGAGAAAGAGAGAGAGAAAGAGAGAGAGAGAGAGAGAGAGAGAGAGAGAGACAGAGAGAGAGAGAGACAGAGAGAGAGAGAGACAGAGAGAGAGAGAGAGAGAGAGAGAGAGAGTGAGTGTGTGACATAGTCAGGCCTGAGCTTCAGGAAAATCACTTTGGTGGCTGAATGGAAGATGGACTAGAGTTGGGAGAGACTTGAGACAGCAGAAACCACCTCCATCCCTGAAGTTATTGCAATAGTTCAGGCATGAGGTGATGGGGGCCTGAGGAAGGGGGCAGTGTCAGGGGAGAGAAAGTGACATTTTGAAGAGATTCTGCAAAGGTGAAATCCACAGGCCTCAGTTCCAGCTTGGATATGGAAAGGGAGAGAGAGTGAGGAGTCCAGAGTGACTTCTAGGGTGTGAGCCTGGGGGACTGAGAGGATGGTGTTGTCCTCTACAGCAGTAGGGATGGAAGGATCAAGTAAGAGCATTTTCAGGATGGGAGAGACATGGGCATTTTTAGGTAGTAGGGAATGAGCCAGTAGAGGGAAGAGACTGAAGATAAGTGAGAGTGAGGATTACAGAGAGAGGAGACAATGTGTTGAAGGAGACAGTATGAAATGGAGTCACTTGAGAAGATAGAGGGGTTATCCTTGGTAAGGACTTAGTCCATTTCATGGTGTGAGACAGAGGTGAATGAGGAGAAGGTGGAAGAAAGTCTATGAATGATAGGAGATGGGGAAGAAGGGAGAAGAGGGAACTCATGGAAAATGACTTTGATTTTATGTCTGTAAAATATGAAATTCTTAAGGTTCTCAACTGAGAAGGTGGGGATAGAGTGAGCCATGGGAGATATGAGGAGGGAGAAAATGTCTGAAAGAGCCACTTTGGAGAGTGGGAGCATGAGTTGAGAAGGGAGGTATAGGAGGATTGCCAAGCAGCAGTGAGGGCCCAGTTGAAGTTGTGTAACATACATTTGTGGAAGACTGAGTCAGAATGTTTTCATGATTTTTTCCACCTTTCTTCAGCAACATATGTAGGAAGTAGTGGAAGGTGGGAGTGATTTGAGATTTAGGCTTGGTAGGGCACAATCAACAAAATCATACTTTCTCTGCTGTGACAGGTTTCTTCCATTTTCTTCAATGCTGCATTTTGGCCAGCTGAAACAACAAACCAAACCAAACAACCTCCCCCTCTCTCCCCCTGCTGACCTCACTGTCTGAGGGGCCATATAGTTCAAATGCCTGTCTACAAGATTATCAATAGGTGGTTGTCCATCTTCTGATTGAATATCTTCTGTGGTGAGGAACTCACTACCTACACATCCTAGGGGGTCCATTTCAGGACTGGAGTGCTGGACAGGTCTAAAACTAGAACATTCTTTCTTACACTTTCTTACATTTACCCTCTGTAGGCAGGGGTACCTTTTAACTTCAGTAAGGGATCCCTGGGACTCTGAACTACCCACACTTTTTGTTTCTGTTTTCCTGGCAGGTAATTGTGCAGCGGTGCCTCTCAGGAAAGAACATGTCCCATGTGAAGGCTGGCTGCATCTTGTGTGGCTACCTGAAGCTGCTCCCCCTCTTCCTCATGGTGATGCCTGGTATGATCAGCCGCATTCTCTTCCCAGGTAAGCTCTCCCTGACATCTGCTCATCCTCAGGCTTTAGGAAACACTGTGATGGTCCAAGTGTGGTCAGTAATGAGTGTTGTTATCCTGTGTTTCTCAACAAATCCTTTTTCCTTTAAGATCTTATTTTGGGGTGTGGACTATATATTCAGGGGATTTTACAATTCAGAAGGGTTATTGCTCTATGCCCAATTTCTGCCAGACTTATTTCTGGTTTGCTCAATAATTTTTACCAAATAACGAATTTTTATCCCCCAGACTTAAGTCTTTACACTTGTCAAACACAAGGTTACTATAGTAATTTGCTACTGTAGGTTGTATGTCTACTCTATTCCACTGATCTACCTTTCTATTTCTTAGACAATGCTAGATAATTTTGATAATTATTAACTTATAGTACAGCTTAAGATCTAGTACTATTGGACTTCTGGTGCCAAGATGGCAGAGTGAGGAAGGACCCCTCTGAAGCCCTCCCAAATTCCTCTCCAAACAACTAGAAAACTGCCTCAGAATTGGCCTAGGAGCAGGGAAGCAGCTTACCAAGCTTACTAGCTTCCACATGGCTAGAAAGGTCTATCTCAGTGGAGTGAATGGGAAGCAGAATCCAGGAACAGTAGCAGTCAGCCTCACAGCAGAGAGCCTATTTTTATTCTTCATGTTTTAGGTATCAATATTATATTTCTTTCATAAAAGTCATTTGGTAGGACACCATCTTTGCCTGTTATTCCAAGTTATTTAATATTGGAATTAGTTGGTCTTTAAATGTTTGATAGAATTCACTTGTGAATCTACCTGGTCCTGGTGTTTTTTTCTTAGGATGTTCATTTATGGCTTGTTCAATTTCTTTTTCTAACATAGGTCTATTTAGATATTCAATTTCCCCTTCTGCTAATATAAGCAGTTTATATTTATGTAAATATTCTTCCAATTCCTTTAACTTGTTAAATATATTGGCATATAAGTGGCAAAAGTAATTCCTTATAATTGCTTTAATTTCATCTTTATTAGTGACATTCACACTTTTCATTTTTAATACTAGTGATTTGATTTTCTTCTCTTTCTTTTTAAAATCGTATTTACCAATGGTCTTATCTATTTTTGTGGTTTTTTCCCCCACAAAACCAACTCCTAATTTTGTTTATTAATACAATGATTTTCTAAATTTTATTAATCTCACCTTTAATTTTTAGAACTCAATTTAGTGTTTAATTGGAAATTTTTAGTTTTTTCTTTTTCTGGTTCTTAAAATATGCATAGCCAATCCATTGATCTCTTATTTTTTCTATTTTATTGATAAAATTTTCCTCTGATTACTCTTTTTGCTGTATCCCATAGGTTATGATATGTTATCTCATTATTGTAATTCTCTCTAATGAAACTATTGATTGTTTCTATGATTTGTTCTCTAATCCACTCATTCTTTAATATTAGGTTATTTAGTCTCCAATTAGGTTTTATTTTATGATTCTGTGTTCCCTTATTAAATATATTTTTATTGCATTGTTAACTGAAAAGGATACATTTAATATTTGTCTTTCTGCTTTTAAGTATGAAATGTTTATGCCCTAATAAATATATGGTCAATCTTTGTAAAGGTACCATTAGCACTGAGAAAAAGGTATATTCCTTTCTATTCCCATTCAATTTCTCCAGATATTTATTATACCTAGCTTACATATAAATTTTTATTCATTTCCTTGACATCTTTATTATTTGTTTTTGGCTAGATTTATCTAGTTCTGAGAGGGTAAGACAGAAGTTTCCCACTATTATAGTATTATAGTACTATTGTCTATTTTCACCTGTAATTAAATTCTATTTTCACCTGAATTTTAAACTATGAATGGCTATTTGAAAATATGCTCTAAATAAGACAAATGCAAATTATAATAACTCTATATTTAATGTCAAACCATGAAAATTGGCAAAGATAACAGAAAATGGGAATAATCAGTGTTAGAGGGGCCATGGGAAAACAGGTATGTGTAAACTGCTGGTGGAGCTGTGAACAAGGTCTATCAATTTTGGAGAGTGATTTGGAATCAATGCAAGAAAAATGATGAAACTGTCTATAATCTTTGACTCAGAAGTCCCATACCTGCACATCATCCCAAGAAAGTCAAGGACAGAAATTAAGGTTTACCATACAGCAAAATATTTGGAACATCACTTTTGTGGTAGCAAAGAACTAGAAACAAAATGGGTGCTCATTGATTGGAGAATTACTGAAAGAACTGAGGTGTATGAATATATTGGAATATTAATGTGTTGTTAGCAATGAAAAATATGAGCAATTTAGTAAAACCTGGGAAGATTTGTATAAATTGATGCAGAACAAAATCAGCAGAACCAAGAGAACAATATACAGCAATGTTTTGTTTTGTTTTCATTTTTTTTCTTCAATTGTGTCCAATCCTTCATGGCCTCATTTGAAGTTTTTGTGGCAAAGATAATGGAGTGGTTTCCCATTTCCTTCTCCATTGGATCCAGTGGATCCATTTTGTCAGGCAATCAGAGGTAAAGTGACTTGCCCAGGATCACATAGCTAGGAAGTGACTAGCACTGGATTTGAACTCAGGTCTTCCTGACACAATGATTACCATGTGAATAAAAGATAGGATCGTGGATCTAGAGGAAGAATGTACTCAGAAGACATGTAACAGGAAAGAAGGGGGAAAAACCATTTATTAAGCACCTATTACATACCAAGTACTCTATAATTTCTCATTTGGGCCTCACAACAACCCTAAGAGGTAGGTACTATTATTATCTCTATTTTACAGTTGAGGAAATTGAGGCAGACAGAAGTCAAGTGAAGTCATTAGGGACACACTGGTAATAGCTGAGGTTGGATTTTAATCCATGTCCCCTGACTCCATACCCCATGTTTAATCTGTTTTATCATGTTGCCTTCCTACTTTGAGAGGTCATTCAAATATCCCTAAATGGAAGTTGAATGTTGAGTAATGAAACTGAAGAAAAAAAAATCATGGTATAAGAAAATAGATAATAAGAAATATCTATCTCAAGACTAATAGTTAGGGGCCTAAAATGGATCTGCAACTTCCTTTCAAACTTCTCAGATTGGATGGCCAGTAGACATTTTATATTCAGTATGTCCAAAACAAAACTCATTTCTGCCCCTACTCCAGATTCCCTATTACTGTCGAGGGGAACACCCTCCTCCCAGTTCCCCAGGCTCAGATTCTTCCCTATCTCTCATGCACACCCCCATATTCAAGCTTTTGTCAAGGCTTGTTGATTTCACCTTTGCAATATCTCCCCAGTATTCCCCCTTCTCTCCTCTGACACTGCCCCTTCCCTGGTGCAGACCTTCATCACTTCACATCTGGAATATTGCCTATCATAGCTGCTGGAGGGTCTGCTGCCTCAAATCTTTCCCTACTCCAGTCCATCTTCCATTCAGCATCTAAAGAGGCAAGAAAAAGTTTTCACAATGGAGGGGAAGAGGGGCAGGTGAGAGGGAATGAGTGAACCTTACTTTTATCAGATTTGGCTTAAGGAGGAAATAACATACACATCCAACTGAATATCTTACCCTACAGGAAAGTAACGGGGAAGTGGAACAGTGGGGGTGGTGGATGATAGAAAGGAGGGCAGACTGGGGGAGGGGATAGTCAGAAGCAAGCACTTTTGAAAAGGGACAGGGGTCAAAAAGAAAATAAAATAAGCGGGGAGTGGGATAGGATGGAGGGAAATGTGGTTAGTCTTTCACTACATGGCTGTTATGGAAGTGTTTTGGCATAACTACACATGTATAACTTATATTGAATTATTTGGCTTCTCAATGAGGGTGGGAGGGGAGGGAAGAAGGGAGAGAATTTGTTTTAAAAACAAATGCTAAAATTTTTTTGTGTGTGCAACTGGGAAATAAGATACACAGGCAATAGGGTATACAAATCTATCTTGCCCTACAAGAAAATAAGGGGGAAGAGGATGCGAGGGGCATGATAGAAAGTGGGGCAGACTGGGAGAAGGTGTAATCAGAATGCACACCATCCTGGGGTGGGGGGGAAGGGAGATATGGGGAGAAAATCTGGAACTCAAAATCTCATGGAAATAAATGTTGAAAACTAAAAACAAATTAATCAATTAAGTAAATAAAGAAAGAAAACAAATGTTGATTGACTGATTGAGTATAGATAAATATTCTCTAAATCAGAGGTCCTTAACCTGGGAGTCTGTGAACTTCAAAAACACCTCTTTTGTTTGCTTTGTTTCCGTATGATCCCTTTCCTTTTGAATCCAATGTTTTTTTTGTTTTTGTTGGTGATAGGGATTAAGTGACTTTTTCAGGGTCACATAGCTAGTAATATCTGAGGCAGACTTTGAATTCAGTTCCTCCTTACTCCAGAGCCTGTACTGTATTCACTGCACCACCTAGCTGTCCCTGAATCCTGTGTATTTTGTTTGATTTTACGTACTTAAAGAACAGTATGTTGAGATGGGGATCTAAAGGTTCCATCGGATTGCCTCAGGGCACTTTCTAAAAGATGAAAAAAGCCTGGTCTAGATAAAGAATATTATATTATATCAGATGAAATCACTTTAATGGATGTTACTGGATTTATTGTTCTTTGTTCAATCTCAGAGCAGGGGCAGAGGGTTTAATTTTTCACCTCCAGGAATGATTGTGATGTAAGCAATCAAATGATGAGCCCTTATTAAATGCCTGCTATGTGCCAGGTACTGTGATGGTTCTGGAAATATAAAGACAAAAATGAGTCATTGTCTTCAAGGGATATAACAAAGACAGCAATAAAATGTTTTTTAAGGATTAGGACAATTGGGGAGAGTTCAGTGAAAAAGTGGGAAGAAGAGAGACAGGTTTTGTGCCCTACTAGTCATTAGCCCCAGCTCTCAAATTGGGCAAAGGGGGTCACTTCTACTTGGGAACTGCCAGGCAGAATGTCTTGGTCCCGGTTGAAGTTCATCGACACCTGCGAAGGCAGACACTCAGAAGCTCACTCTCCAACTGCTTCATTGGTGGGCTTGGCTCTCCTCACTGCTTGGATCCTGGCTGATCTGAATTCTCTCTGTCTCTCTCCACAGATGAAATTGCCTGTGTCGTGCCTTCAGAATGTGAGAAACACTGTGGCATCAGTGTGGGTTGTGCCAACATGGCCTACCCGAAGCTGGTGATAGAGCTCATGCCTGATGGTTAGTGTCCCTGTGGTGTCTTCATGTCACCCACCATAGGGTGTCATGAACAGTGATTTGAGTGGTCTCTGGCAAGTATCGGAGCCCTTTCTCACTGAGTCCCAGGGTTGGGAAGGACCTTAGGAGTCATCTATTCCAATCTGGCTTTGATACCCCGTACATTATATCCCACAAAGGGCCACCCAGTCTCTGCTTGAAGACATTCAGTGGCAGCCCATTCCACTTTAGAATAACACCAGTTGTTAGGATATTTTCCTTACATTGAGTCTAATTCTACCTTCTTGTAACTTCCACTCATGGCTCCTGGTTCTGCTCTCTGGGGACAAGCTAAATAAGACTAATCCTGTTCTTTTGGAATAGGCCTTCTAATATATGAACACAACTATCATGTTCTCTCTCTTGCCCCTCATTATTCTTCTTGGCCTCTTCTAGACTCATTTTGGCTTGTCTTTTTGAGGGTAAATTCCTCGATCTTTCTTTCAAGGGAGCTTGAACCCAAGAATTGGATTAAAAACCTTCAGACACTGACTTAGCAAGCCACTTGACCTTTGTCTCAGTTTCCTTCTCTGCAAAATGAAGGAGTGGAATCAGTTGACTTCCAAAGTTCTTCCAGGTCTCAACTATGATCTAGTGATAAATCAGTCTAATCAAGAATGTTGGATATACTTTACTTATCTGAAAAAAGTAGAGACAGATCAGCACCCCATAAAGCCCTCTAATCATAAAAACCAGGGGACTGGAGGTCAGCCAGATCATTCCTCTGACTTGATGGCAAGGGGGACCCTTAAGAGTTAGCCATGATTGCCTGGCTAATAACAAAGTTAATGGAGATTAGATTGTATAGACTTCTGGAGTCAAGAAAGAACCTTAGAGGTCACTCAGTCCAAGCCCTCATTGAAGAGATAAGAAGGAAAGCTCAGAGAGTGACAATTACTTTGTGATAATCACGTCCCACGTTTCTCCAGATTTTGAACTCTAAAGCACTTTCTTCCAACTTTCTTTGTGAAGCAGGCAGCATAATTATATTTCATCATAATTAACCCCATTTCACAGAAGAGGAAGCCAAAGTTCAGAGATGTGAGGGAACTTTCCTAGTGTCACATAGCTAGTAAGGCTATGTGCTCTAGAAGATACTGTGACTCTGGAGTAAAAAGACTTGGCTCAAATCTAATCCCTGATGAATAATTTTTGGGTCATTGACTCCAACTGAAATTATCCCAAGAAATCTCCAAAATAAATTGCAAGTGTGGCTCATGTCACAGTTTCCTCAAATGTGCATAAGAGAGTACCTAGTTCCCATATAAGTACTCAAGGTAGTAAATGGAAATTGAGCATGGATCCGCCCTTGTTTTTGCCAGCTCTGACCTTCTATGTGCTAGGTCTCTTCCAATATGAAAATTCTATATTCTCAGGTCCCGTCTCAGCTTGCCAGTCTCTTTCTAAGGTCTATCTTAGCTCTGTCACTCTCTGTTCTAAGACCCTACTAGTTCTGACTTTCTGGGCTTGGATTATTCTCAAAGGTTCAGGAGCTGTGAAAGGACAGCATAAAGCCATGGACATTGGCTCCTAAGCACAGAAGAAGATATTTTCCTCTTTTTTTGTTTGTTGTTCAAGGACTTCGGGGACTGATGCTGTCAGCTGTGGTGGCTTCACTCATGAGCTCCCTCACCTCTATCTTCAATAGTTCCAGTACACTGTTCACCATTGACATCTATACCAAAATTCAAAAGCGAGCATCGGAGAGAGAGCTCCTGATAGTGGGAAGGTAAAAGAACTAACAACAATAGCTAACATTTTATAACATAATATTATAATATGTAATAAATATTTTATGATAGTAGCAGTTTGAGGCTTGTAAATGGACCTACATGTATCATCTCATTTGATCTTCATGACAACTCAGTATAGTAGATGCTATTAATATTCTTACTTGACAGATGAGGAAATTGAGGCTTTGAGAGGATATGTGGTTTGCCAAGGGTCACATGGCTAGTCAGTGTCTGAAGAAGGATTAGGATTGAGACCTTCCTGAATCTAAGTCTAGCACCCTGTCCATTGCTTCACCTAGCTGACATAGCCCTGTGAGCAACTTGGCTAGGATATGTTGGAATTCTCTTCCCTAAAACCTACACATCTTAGGAAAATTTTTTTTGGAGAGGGAAGGCAGGGCAAATGGGGTTAAGTGACTTGCACAAGGTCACACAACTAGTAAGTATCAAGTGTCTGAGGCTGGATTTGAACTCAGGTCTTCCTGACTCCAGGGCTGGTGCTCTATTTGCAGCACCACCTAGCTGCCCCAAACCTACCCATCTTATAAATGATACAGAAGTAAGCAGGATGGATGGCCTTCTGGGTAGAAAAAGTAGGCTAACAAGACTTATGAAGCCATGTTTGTGATGGATAGCCAAATTATAAAAAACTTAGCATAAGACTTCTTAGTCCTATAAACTACAAGTTCAAATAGTCCTATAAACTCAAATCAAAATTCAATGCATACATAGGAAACATCTGATATGTGTAAGCTACTCTTCTAGGTTCTAGCAGATAGAAAACAGAAATGGAAAAAAATCCATTTCTTGCCCTCAAGGATCTTCCATTCTGCTGGAGGGATACACTATGTACCCAGATAAGTAAATAAAAAGTATTTTGAAAAGTAATTTCAGGGGGAAAAGTATCCTAATGCCTGGAGGCATGGGGTGGAAATAAAGTTCTTCCTTCATGGAAGAAGTGGCATCTAAGCTAGACTTTGAAGGAAGCTAGAGTTTCTACAAAGTGGAGGTGAACAGTGAGTATATTCCTGATGTGGAATACCACTAATACAAAGGCAAGGAGACTGGAGATAAAATGTAATGTGTATAGAGTAGCTAGCCAGCCAGTCTGATTAGAGCAGAGAGTGTGCTAGGGGAAATTGTATGATATAAAATTAAAAGGTAGGTGGAGGACAGATTGCATAGGGCTTTAAAAATCTCAGGTGAGCTATTTAAGACTACCTTTTTTTTAATTAGGAGAGAGTGTAACGGTCAGATCTGTGCTTGAGGAACGTCAGTTTGACTTCTGTTTGCAGGATAGTTCAGAGTGAGGAAAGGCTTTGAGGCAGGGATACCAAATAGGAAGCTGTTGCCATAGTCTAGCTGAGAGAGAATGAGAGTAAAACTAGGGTGGTGGTTGTACTGAAAGGGAAATGAATGTTAGTGATGGTGTAGAAACAGAACCAGCAAGACTTGGCAACTGATTACATATAGGAATCAATGGGGAGGGAATAATCAAGCATGACACTGAGATTGCCAAGTGTGATGACTCCATGGATGGTGGCACATTAACAGATATAGGGAAGATTTGGATCATAGACCATAGCATTTCAGAGCTGTGGTACAGGAAATTTGAGATTTTCAACTCCAACTTCCTCATCTTATAAATGGGGAAATGTATGTCAAAAGTGATGGGATAACTTGCCCAAGGTTACACAGTGAATAACTAGTAATACTTGGATTTGAACTCAGTAGTAAATGAACATAGGAATTTAGTGTTTGATTAAGGCTTTGGGGGTAAGAACCCACTATCTGATAAAAATCATTGGGAAAACTGGGAAGCATTTTGGCAAAAATCAACAACTCATGCTGAATACCAAAATAAGGTGAAAATGGATATATGATTTAGACATAAAGGGTAATACCATAAGTAAATTTGGGGAGTGTGGAATATTTTATAATTCAAACCTGTGGCTAAGAGAAGAGATTATGACCAAATAAAAGATGGAGGACATTATGGGAAGTAAAATGCGTAATTTTGCTTACATGACATTAAAAAGGGTTTGCACAAACAAAACCAAATCAGAAGGAAAGCAGGGAAGTTGGGGTGCGGGATTTATAGCACATTTATCTGATAAAGGCCTCGTTTCTCAAATAGATAAAACCCACAAATTTATGCTTTATATATGAGCTAAATTATGAAAATAAGAGGCATTCCCCAATTGATTAATGGTCAAAAGGGATGAACAGGCATTTTTCAGAAGAAGAAATTAAATCTACTAATAGTCACACAAAATGTTATGTTACTCTTGATTAGAGAAAAGCAAATTAAAAGAACTCTGAAGTATCACTTCACACCTATCAGATTGGCTAACGTGACAGAAAAGGAAAAATGATAAATTCTGGAGAGAATGTGGAAAAAATAGGTGCATAAATGCATTGTTTGTGGAGTTCAAGCATTCTGGAGAAAAGCTGGGAGCTACAGCTCAAGGACTGTTAAACTATGCATACCCTGCAACCTGGTAACACTACTTGCTGATGGTTCAGTTGTTTTCAGTTATGTCTGACTCCTCGTGACCTCATTTGGAGTTTTCTTGTCAAAAATACTGTAGTGGTTTGCTATTTCCATCTCCACATTTTACAGATGAGCAAATTGAGGCAAACAGGGGTAAGTGACTTGTCTAGGTCACATAGGTAAGTAAGTGCCTCAGGCTGGATTTGAACTTAGGTCTTACTGACCCCAGGCTCAGCACTTTATGAATTGTACTTTCTGGTTGCCAAAAGAGAAGAAGATGGAGAGATAGATTATCTGGATGTGCAACAAGAAAAAGGCAAAAAGGTTGAGGAATATGTTCCAGGATACAACAGCAAGTGTACTGTCCCTTCCTGTCCAGGGAATTTCTCTGTACTTTCAATAAGCTTGCTGGGAGTAGCTCTTGAGGTTCACAATTTTCTTTTCTCACAACCAACCCAAGAGTAAAGTAGTGGAAACATTGCTATCTCTGCTTTATGGATGCAGAAATCAAGATGCAGAGAAGGCAGCCTGTTGACTGGGGTTACCCAATCAGGAAGTATCACAACAAGAAGTCAAACTTAGATCTAGAGTCCAGGGCTCCTGTCACTAAGCCAAAATGTTGGCTGCTTGTTAAGGTGTATGGGAAGAAAAGATGCTGGGGAGGCAGTATATCGAAGTGGGAGGAATACAAGCTCTGGAATCAGAGGGCCTATGTTTCAAGCCTGACTCTATCACTTGCTGTGTGATCTTGGCCAAATCTCTTGGCCTTGTTTTCCTTCCCTCCAAAGAAGGTGCAGCCCAGATGACTTCTTTTTTAAAATTTTTTTATTTTTTAATTTATTTTTATTGAATTTGAGATGTTTTTATTTTTATTTTTTAAAATTTAATTGTTTTATTTCCTTTTGGTTTACAACATTCAGTTCCTCAGTTCCTTGAGTTTCAGATTTTCTCCCCTTCCCTCTCCCCTCACCCTTCATGGTGGCATGCACTTGGATACCGGATCCTTCTTCAGGGGCTATGATCAGTGCTATGCCATCTCAGCCCATGATGGACCAGGTGTAAGAGCTGGAGAGGAAGAGAATTTCTAGGACTTTTGATGGATTCAATGTGGGGAAAAAAGGAGAGGGAGAAATTAAGAATGACTCTGAGGTTCAGGACCTAATTACAAGAGAATGAGAGTGTCTTTATTGACTCTTATCCAGAGAATCCACCATGAACTCTCACAGGTATTCAGGAAGAAGTCAGGCAGGCTCCAGGAAAGATAGACATTGTATGGAGAAGGAGAAACTCATCTTCACCCCCTCCCTTTCTTTCCTTCATCTCCACCACCAGTAATTATGCTCTCTTACACTCTCCCAAAGCCTCCTTCCCACTTTCCAATCCCTATGGTGTCAGGGACTATTGGATCACTTTGGAATACAAGGCTTGTGGTCTCATGGGGAAGGAAAAGAATCTTCCCAGGGAATAAGTTCCCTGCTACCATGGGAAATCTCCAGCTTGTCCATCCTAATTATACCTCTGTGGTCTACTGATATACATATACTTATAGGTTGTTCATCATCTTCATGATTGTCGTCAGCATTGCTTGGGTCCCGTTAGTCCAGTCAGGCCAAAATGGTGAACTCGTCCAGTATGTGGAGTCAATATCAAGCTACCTTGGATCTCCCATTGCAGCCGTGTTCCTGCTTGCTATATTTTGCAAGAGAGTTAATGAGCAGGTGAGTCAGAATGGGAAGAGTTCATGTAGAGCTGGTAAGGACTCTAACTGATTGCCTGAGGAACCCAAAATGTCACTTCCCCCCCATTTATGGATGTCCTTAAGTTCCAAATTTTTCACAGAAACAAGATAATAATAAATATAGTAATTATTGTCCATTATAAACATATGGTAGAAAGAGCCCTAAATTAAGAGTCAAAGTTCCTGGGAGAGCATTCTTTCAGTTATCTAGGACTTTGCTTTCTCATCTGACCAATAAAGAAAGTTGGACTCAATTTCCTTTCCAATTCTGACATTCTTAGAATCACATAGGAAAGTTTTGTGTTGTTTTTTTGCTGCTCTTGTCATTCTGGTTTTTAATAATTCTTCCATCCCATATGATGAATTTTGTGTGGTTTGTGTTCCTTTGTGCTGAAAAAACCCTGAAACCACTCTCCTTGACTTTCTTTGGCAGGGAGCTTTCTGGGGATTGATTTTTGGACTTGTGGTTGGCCTAACTCGTATGATTGCTGAGTTTGTCTATGGGACAGGCTCTTGCATGGCGCCCAGCAAGTGTCCCAAGATCATCTGTGGATGGCATTTCTCCTATTTTGCCATCGTCCTCTTCTCATTGACAGTCTTGGTTGTACTTGGTATTTCTCTGATGACAAAACCTATTCCTGACATACATGTGAGTATGAGTTTGCCTTTACTCATCATGAAATCATACCCTTTTCCTATCTTGTGCCTCAACTACAAATCCTGCATATGGGAGACTTTGAATCATATAACCCTAAACTCTAGATTCTCCGAGGGAGGGGTCATTTCAAAACCTAGCATGTCAGAACTGAACTATAATAAGATGAAATGTAGTAGAGATAAGGGTGAAGTTTCACACTTGTGTTCTGAGAGATCGGTTTTAGAAGTGTAAGTTGAGGGAGGCATGACCTAACAGGTTGCTCTGAAAAAGTTCATTTTAGAGTGATTTTAGTGGACTGAAAGCCTTCAATGGGGCGGCAACTTGAACTAGTTGTCAAGAAAAGTGGGACTTTCCTAGCCTTCACTGAGAGAAGCAAAGTATCTGAGATTCCACCTGGAGTACTGTGTTCAGTGATGGGAGATAAAATTTTACTTATTTTTATTTTTTTTTGCTTTTTGGAGGGGGAAGGCAGGACAATTAGGGTTAAGTGACTTGTCCAAGGTCACATGGCTAGTGTTAAGTGTCTGAGGCTGGATTTGAACAACAAGACAAAGTCTTTTGGGGGGGGAAGGCAGGGCATTTGGGGTTAAGTGACTTGCCCAAGGTCATACAGCTGGTAAGTGTTAAGTGTCTGAGACCAGGTTTGAATTTAGGTCCTCCTGACTCCAGGGCCAGTGCTCTATTCACTGTGCCACCTAGCCACCAAAGCAGATCCAATTTTAAAAGGACGTGGATAAAGTATAGATCATCCAGGGGCAGGGGAACAGGGTGCCAGAGGGCTTGGAGTTCACATCTCAAATGTGAGTAGGTTCAAAGCACTGAGAATCTGGAGCCAGGAAAAGAGACCATTTAGAGGTGAGGTAGGGGAGAAATGTGGTAGATGTCCTCAAGAATTTAAGGACTGCCTCATGGCTTCATTTAGCCTCAGAGGACAAAACCAGAAATCAGAAAAAGAAGTCATAAAAAGGTAAGATGAGTCTTGAAGTCAGGAAAAACTTCATAGAACAAAATATGTCAAAATTGGGAGGGGTCTTGGCAGGTAGAATGTCTGAGAGGAAACCTTAGAACAGGGAAGGTCAAACCTGGGAGAGCCCTTAGAACACAGAATGGGAGCTCTTGGAGGGTTCTGAGAACAGAGAACTGGGAAAGAATCAAGGCAGGCCTCCTGGAGGTGGCACCACTTGATCTGAGGTTCGTTCTAACATCTTTGGTGGGGAGAGGTGCTCATTATCATGGTCACATGGCTGACTCCTGCCTGTGTTCTCTGGACAGCTGCACCGCCTTTGCTGGACTCTCCGCAATAGCCAGGAAGAGCGCATTGACTTGAATCCTGAGCAGTATGGACAAGAGGAAGATGGAGACCAGGGGGCAGAAGGTGATGTTGACTTTTTATGATAAGTTTTTTTAACTTGGCACTTTGTTGTTGTGGTAGTTGAGTCATTTCAGTCATGTCCAACTCTTCATAACTCCATTTGGAACTTCTTCACAAAGATACTGGAATGGTTTACCATTTCTTTTTCTAAGTCATTTTATAGATAAGTAACTGAAACAAACAGGGTTAAGTGACTTGCCCAGGTCCCACAGCTATTAAGCTCTGAGGCTGGATGTGAGCTCAAGTTCTCCTGACCAAAATGCTGGCACTCTATCCTTTGGTCTCCCTGTGTGCTCAGCTCCTGTTGGCTTTTTGAAGCCCTGCCTTCCAGGAAGGAATTATATTTTTGACAAACTGGCTGAGATAACTTCCCATCTACTGAGACAAATGTGTCCTTAGAAGGACTCGGGGCACCCTTGTACACATGTTCAAGTCCACCTTGAAAATGGAAACTCCTTTTTCCTTCTGGGATAAGGTGGAAACCTCTTCTCTGGGGATACAGACTTTGACCAGGATCCTGAGATTCCTGGCTTCTGAGGTTACTCTGGAGGACCCTTTCCCTTTAGGCTCATTTCCTCCCATTGCTACCTTTAGCCATATCAAGGAACAGATATTGTTTTCATTGGGGTCCAAACACTTGCCAGAAAAGCAGCTCCCTCCCAGTCACCTTTAGAGCTCATTGCAGCAAGGTACACTGGCTAGCATGTTGTTCTTGGGGTCAGGGAGAGCTGAGTTTGAATCCTGACTCTGATACCAGTTAGCTGTGTGACCACAGAGAAGTCACTTTAGCTCACTGAGTCTCAGATTCCTCATCTAGAAACACAGTATAATGCAAAGGCATAATGATACATGTATCCCCCACTTCCCAGAACTTTTTTGAGATCCAAATGACATCCTGGTAAAGCCCTTTGCCAACTTGAAAAGCGCCCACTATGAGCACATTTCCTCACTGCTTGCCTCTCTTCCCTTTCCTCCAGATGACCCAGAGGAATCACAAGGGTGCTTCAGGAGGGTCTGGAATGCCTTCTGTGGGCTTCAGACAGAGAAAGGCCCCAAGCTGACTGAGGAAGAGAAGGCTGCTCTGCAGAAGAAGCTGACGGACACATCTGAAGTACCCTTGTGGAGGAACGTGGTGAATATCAATGCCATCCTTGCCATGGCAGTGGGCGTCTTCTACCATGCTTATTTTGCCTGAGTCCTGCCTGGGGCTTCAGAAGAGGTTCAACCAAGGCTGGAATATTGACCCTCCTCTTCCCTGTTAGCTCTTCACTGGACTGTGGGAAAGCAGCAAACAGGTATAATTGAAAGCTGGTGAGGCTGGAAGTAAAAAAAAAAAAAAAAAAAAAGGAAGAGAGGTAGAATGAGAGAGAGAGACACAGAGACAGAGACAGAGACAGAGACAGAATATATCTGAAAAGGTGTCCCAGAATCTGAGGGCTAGAAAGGCTCTCATCTGGTTGGCTCGTACCTGTTCAAGAATACCCTCTACACCCTTGCTGACTGGTGTCTGTTCAGCTTCTACTTCAGGATATCCAGTGATGGAAATCACATTACTGCCCGAAGCAGCCTTTCGGAGAACTCTGACGGGAGGATGATTTTTGCCTCACACCAAGCCTAAATCTACCTTTTGGCCACTCCCACTCATCGAACCTACATCTGTTTTCTGAGACCCAGGAAGAATAATGTCTCAGCACCAATAAGAATCATCCAGTTATGAGGTTCTGTGAAACAAATTGGCCTTCTTATTAAGGTGCAGAAGCCCCCACCCTGTGTTATAAATATAGGATCTATTATACTGTGAAAATTGTTATCTCAAATAAATCTGACATCTATTAAATCCTATGATACTCTGATATTTGGATGGACCTTCTTGAGATGCATACTCTTGCCACTGAGGCTGATCGCAGACCATTCAAGTCTTCTTATCAATCAAGCAACAAATATTTATTTGTTGTTCATGTGTGTCATGCAGTTCTTGTCCATATTCTTCTAGAAATCCTCCATGGAAGGCTTATAGATTCAAGGCACTAGAGACCTTCCCTCCCTGGGCCCTTCATCATCCCATAAGTGCCCTTGGGCATCATGCTTTGCCCTTGATACATGACCTGTCCACCTCCTTTTCAAATTATCCATATCTCCGATGACATCTTGCATATATTTAATCATTTATCGTAAGTGGCAGCCTCCTCACCCCTACAGTGGGCTCTGCTGTGCTTTGGGACATCAACAATGTCATGCAACATATAAAATCAATACAGAATACATGGCAGGTGACCTTAGAAAGAGCAGCATCAACAACTAGGGCTGAGAGAGTGAGAGGGAATCAGAGAAGGTCCTGTAGGAGGCAATCTTGAGCCAAGTCTTAAAGAAAGCCAGGAATTCTAAGAGTTTGAGGTAGGGAGGGAGAGCAATCCAGGCCAGTGCAAAGTCAGAGAGGAAATGGAGTGTCTTGCAAGGAACAGCAAGGGGGCCAGTATGTCTGGCTCATGGAATTCACTTTAAGGAGTAGAGTTTAAGGAGACTGGAAAGGGAAGATGGTGGAGTAGTTCAGAAAATTGCAAGCTCTTAAGATTTCCTCCCACAAATGAGATAAAGTAGCACCTTAGGGTGAACCAAGTGAAGGTAAAAATAAATAAAAATAAAAAGCAACAGGAGTCTTCCTGGCACAGTTGGAGAAGATCAGAAGGAAAATCCCAGGACGAGGTCTGATCTCTGTGAAGAGTAAACACCTCCAGGTTAGGATACATGTTAACTTAAATGACAAGCAGCAAGCCTGAGGTTAGTTGGTTTGAGAGGCTGCCTCACACAAGAACTGTCTGATAATGAGGGGTGTTGGGCAACTGAGCCCGGGAAGATTGAGGAAACCTCTGGTGACAAGAAGTGCCAGACCCAAATGTGCTATGAAGAGCAGCCTAGGAGAGAAGGAAAGAGCCCAAGCCCAGGGAGTGCAGAAGCAGTGGCGAAGGATGCCCCCAGCTGTGGACACTTACAGGAAACTGGAGATTTGGCTTTGGTTCCAGGCTGGAGGGGAGAACTAAGATCTGGGGCAAGGGGCACCATCCCCCACACCCCAGGGCTAGGGGTGATTACAAAAATTAAGTTATTACCACAAAATATACACAAGAAAAGGACAAAAAATTCAACCATAGAAAGTCACTATGGGAATAGAGAAGACAGGGAGTTAATCTTCAGAGGAGGATATTGAAGCAAAGATACCCTCTTCTACCCCAAACAGTAACATAAAATGGTCACCTGCCCAAAAAGAATTCATAGAAGAACTTTAAAAAGACTTGAACAATCAAGTGGGATAGATGGAGGAAAAACTAAAAAAAAAAAAAAAAAAAAAAA
>CM053587.1:348195148-348214486 GCA_028646515.1 Pseudochirops corinnae
AGCTTGGATTAAAACCAAGAATCATGTACCCAGCAAAACTGAGTATAATGCTTCAGGAGAAAATATGGTAATTCAATGAAATAGAGGATTTTCAAGCATTCTTGATGAAAAAAACCAGAGCTGAATAGAAAATTTAACTTTCAAATACAAGAAGCAAGAGAAGCATGAGAAGGTAAACAGGAAAAAGAAATCATAAAGAGCTCATTAAAGTTGAACTATTTACATTCCTTCATGGAAAAATGATCATTGTAACTCATAAGACTTTTCTCAGTATGAGGATAGTTGAAGGGAATATATGTGTGTGTGTGTGTGTGTGTGTGTGTATATATATATATATATGTATACATACATACATACATATGTATGTATAGGAGGGTGTATGTGTATACAAATACATACGTGAGTGTGTGCATATGTATGTACATGTATACATAGACAGAGGGCACAGGATGAGTTGATTGCAACGGGATGATATCTAAAAAATAAAATTAAGAGGTGAGAAAGGAATTTATTGGGAGAATGAGAAAGGGAGAGATAGATTAGGGTAAATTATATCATATAAAAAGAGGCAAGATAAAACTGTTACAATGGAGGGAAAGAGCAGGAAGGTGAAAGAGAATGAGATAACCTTATTCTCATTGAATTTGGCCTAAGGAGGGAATAACATACACACTCAATTGTGTATCTTACCCTGAAAATGGGGGAGGTAGGGGATAAGAGGGGGAATGATAGAAGGAGGGCAGATTGGGGGAGAGGGTTGTTAGAAGAAAACATTTTTGAAAAGGGATAGGGTCAAAGGAGAAAATATAATAAGTGGAGGGCAGGATAGGATGGAGGGAAATATAGTTAGTCTTTCACAATATAATACTTATGGAAATTATTTGGGTAACTACACATGTACAACCTATATTGAATTCCCTATCTTCCTAGTCAAGTAAGGAGGGAAGAAGGGAAAAAATCTGGAACTCAAAGTTTTAAAAAGAAATGTTTAAAAAAATTGTTTTTTACATGCAACTGGGAAATAAGTTATGCAGGCACTGGGGTATAGAAATCCATTTCGCCCTACTAGAAAGTTAGAAGGGGTGATGTGGGAAGACATAAGAGAGAACAGATTGGGGGAAGAGGTATTCAGTAGGCTTGCTATTTGGGGGTGGTGGGTAGGGGAAAGACAGGGAGAAAAATTGTAATTCAAAATCTTGTGGAAATGATGTTGAAAACTAAAAATAAATAAATAAAATTTTAAAGATGTGTAAAGGAATGTGAGTATATTAGTATGAGAGGTGAGTTCACACACAAAGTAATGTTGGGGAGGATGAGGTGTTTTGCAACCATTGCTTCCTCTGCCATCTGCTTTCCTAAGGTGGCAGGGTTGAAAAAAACAACTCAGGATGTAATGTCTGGATATGCCACCAGATGGTGTGCAGAGCTTGAGTTACTTCAATTCAGTTTTATTCAGAGATAGTGTACTCTTACGCCTGAGCTCCTTTTTTAGTCTTTTTTTTTTTTGGAGGGGGAAGGTAGGTCAATTGAGGTTAAGTGACTTGCCCAAGGTCACAGGCTAGTTTTTGTGTTAAGTGTATGAGGCTGGATTTGAACTCAGGTCCTTTGACTCCAGGGCCAGTGTTTTATCTTTTCTAGTCTTCTAAATACACACATATGATTTGCCTTGTTCTGCAAGTCCTCAGTAGCTCAGCTCAGATTTTACCTACTCTAGTCTAAAGGTATGAAGATTCTCAACAATCCATCATAATTCATCACAATGGCTCAGCCCCCATCCTATTTTATTATCTTATTCCTTCACCAATTTCCTACGTACCACAAATCTTTATAAATAGTATATAGTGTAATCTATGTTCTGAGATACTTATCCCAACTAGAGTATAGCTACTATATCTCCTTAGGGTTCTAGGGATAGATCTAGAAGGTTAGGGAGAGTTTTTTCTAGTATTGTGACCCATAAATCCCTACTGGTATACTTCTCTCCAAAATTATTAGTTGCAAATGAATTTAACTTTTTATTAATTCTAGTAGCAACTTGACTTGTTCTCCATAATCAGTCTTAACTGATTATATCACATCCATTCTAGTTTTAAGTAGCTTTTAGAAAGCAGTATTTACTAAGGCGATACAACAGGAGCAGTTAGCACAAAACACCTCCCTTTGTGAATTCTGTGATAAACTGTCCCATCTGGATATACAGAGTCCAAAAAGAAGTGGGCTCAAGCTTAGAAAGAACACATGGAAACTCACAGATCCTGTTTACTAAAAGCATTTTTCTCTCTTTTGTAGGGGTGTTTAAGAAATTTTCCTCAGTCATTGTGTAACTCCTATTATGTGCTCTTTGCAGAGCTGTGAACATGTCTCTCTGCATCATATCCAAGTGCTGCTGTTCAAGGAGGAAGGGGGGTGATGCCAGGAAGCTGATAAGGCCTTCCAAGTCCTCTGAATCCTTCAAAACAAACAATCCTCCTTAAGTTAAAGAGGGTGAAAAAAGAGACCTGGACCAAGGCCAAAGCCAAGGTTTCTCTTTTCATCACACTCCCTAAATTATTCCTCTTCAGTGTTTTACTTTATTGCTACAATTGCCCTAATCTCTAGATTAATTCTAATTCTTCATTATCTTGATATTTTATAGTAGACCCTTAGAGTGTGACATGGTTCCTGTGCAATATCATTCTAGTTCGTAGGAATTTTCAAATTTAATTTAACGTGATTGATTGAGATTTATTTTCACTTATTGATGTATAAGGCCATCTAATTGCTTACTTTAAATGCTCTGAGGTAACTCAATTGATTTACACAATTTATCCCAACCTTACAATATATTGGAGAAAGTTTGACTTAATGAAATGAAAGAATGTAAGATAAAAGTGTAAATTAGAAATTCCAAGTAGCTGACAATCCACTGCTCCCACTGAGGCCTGAAATCTCAACTTTCCAGACAACTCATTATTTCCAGTGAAAACAAAGTCAGTATCTGTTTTATGTCTTTCTGAGCCCTGATATCTGGCCACTTCTAGTAAGCTATCACATCCCAATTTCCTAGCCATTCTTCTGAGTTTGCTGTTCAAAGGCCACATAGGGAAAGGATAACACCTTACACATTTTGGTATAAAAAATAAAGAGCACATGGTAGTCTCCATGTGAATTTTACTGCCTTATCAGCTTCAGTTATGGAAGGACAAAATAGAACTTTATTGATTGAATATGGGAGAGGAGAGGGAAGAGTTGAGGAAGACTCCTAGGTTTAGAACCTGGGTGACTGGGAGGGTGGTGGCCCACTCAACAGAAACTGAGACGTTAGGAAGAGATGTAGGTTTGGGAATAGACAATGAATTCTATTCTGGACACATTGAGTTTGAGATATTATTGGGATTGCCGAGTTGAGATATTCAGCAGGGAGTTGATGATGTGGGAAAGATGTGTACTGGGTACATCAATTTGGAAACCATTTGCATAGATATGAATATAGAGACAGAGAATTGTGAGAGATAGAGAAACACAGAGAGAGAATAAGAGAGAACAAAATTAAGACAGAAAAACAAAGACACAGAGACACACAAAGAGAGAAAGAGTCAGAGCCAGAAATTGAGCCAGGTCTGAGGGATAGAGCCCTGGGGTTCTTTGAGGGAAGGATGGGAGTGATGATACAATAAAGATGACTTTGAAGGAGAAGTCAAACAGAGAGGAAAAGGACTAGGAGAAAGAAGTATTCTAGAAACCAAGGGAGGAGGAAGCAAATGACTAACTGTGTCAAACATTGTGAAGAGTTCAAAAGGGCTAAGGGCTGAGAAAAGAGCACTGGATTTCACAATTGAAAAATTATTGGCAACCTTAGTGAGAGCAATGTAGTGTAATGGTGGGATCAGAAGCTGGAATGCAAGATGCTGAAAAGTGAGAGATGAGGAGATCGAGGCACAGATTACAGAAAGCTTTTTCTAGGAATTTAGTTATATAAGGCAGGAGTGATATTGAGCAATAACTTGAAGAGATGGAAGGGCCAAGAAAAGGTCCTTTTTAAAAAGAATGAGTGAGATTTGCGTGTGTTTGTAGGAAGCAGAGAGGTAACCTGTGTGGAAAGAAAGACTGAAGACATACCATTGAAATGTTAAATAAATGCAAATATACCATAGATAAAATCAAGGGGAGGCCAAGAACTTAGGGAGTATGCAATAAAAACACACACAGAAATACACACATCCCTAATGCACGTGCTTTGTTTTACAAAATACCAAATTGTGGTCTAAAAAGGTAAGGAATGGTGAAAATCTCCTAATGAAATGAACAAAAATGACATATTTCCACAAACATCTGTTTATCTCTTTACATGTCCATCCCCTATAGATCAACAAGAAGGGTTACTTTAAAGCAAAACACGAAAAGTGGAAGTGATGAATAGATTTAAGTGATTTGATCTGGTAGAAAGAGTACCTGAAGGACTATGGACAGAGGTTCACAATTTTGTATGGGAGGCAGCAACAAAAACATTTCAAAGAAAGAGAAAAGCAAGAAAGCAAAGTAGCTGTCTGATGAAGCTCTACAAACAACTGAGGAAAGAAGGAAAGGGAAAAGGAAAGACATGCCCAAATGAATGCAGAATTCCAGAGAACAGCAAGGAGAGATAAGAAGATTTTCTTAAGTGAACAATGCAAAGAAAAAGAAGGAAACAACACAATGGGAAAGACAAGAGATCCCTTCAAGAATATTAAAGATATTAAGAGAAAGTTTCATGCAAAAATGGACATGACAGAAAAATAATGGTAGAGATCCAACAAAAGTAGAAAAGATTAAGAAGGGATGGCAAGAAGAAGCAAAATAACTGTATGAGAAAGATCTTTACATTACCGATAACTACAATGGCATAGCTACTGATCTAGAGTCAGACATTCTGGAGAGTGAAGTCAAGCTGGCCTTCAGAAGCTTTGCTAAGAATAAGGATAGTGGAGGTGATGGAGTTCCAGCTGAACTATTTAAAACCCTAAAAGACGATGCTGTTAAAGTGCTGCACTCAATATGCCAGCAAACTTGGAGACTCTACCATGGACACTGGATTGGAAAAGATCAGTTTATGTGCCACACCTAAAGAAGGGTAATGCTGAGGAATGTTCAGATTATTGAACAATTGTGCTCCTTTCACATGCTAGCAAGGTTGTGTTAAAGATTCTGCAACTTAAGTTTCAGCAACATTTGAACTGAGAATTACCAGAAAAGCAGACTAGTTTTCAAACAGGCAGAGGAACTAGAGACCAAACTGCAAACATTTGCTGAATTATGGAGAAAACAAAGGAGTTCCAGAAAACATTTATTTCTGCTTCATTGACTATATTAAAGCCTTTGACTTTGTGGATCACAACAAAATGTGGCAAGTCTTCAAAGAGATGGGAGTACCAGATCATCTTACTTGTCTCTAGAGGAATCTGTATGAGGGCCAACAAGCAACTGTTGAAACTGAAAATGGAATAGACTGGTTTAAGATTGGAACAGTGATACAACAAGGTTGTATATTGTCACCTTATTTATTTAGAAATATGCAGAGTATATGCAAAATGCAAGTTGGATGAATAAAAAGTCAGAATTAAGGTTGCTAGGAGAAGTATCAATAACCTCAGATATGGAGAGGATAACCATCCTGATAGAAAGTGAAGAGGAATTAAGAAATCTTTTGATGCAGGTAGAAGAAAAGATCACAAAAGCTGGCTTAAAGTTTAACAACATTCCCCCCCCCCCAAGATCTTGGCAACTGATCCCATCACTTCTTGGCAAACAGAGGGAAAAGAAATGCTAACAGTGTCAGATTTTATGTTCTTGGTCTCAAAGATCATTGCAGATGGCTACGGAAGTCATGCAATTGAAATACCCTTGTTCCCCAGAAAGAAAGCTATGGAAAATCTGGATAGCATACTAAGAAGCAAAGACATCACCTTGCTAAGAAAGGTCCAGATAGTCAAAGCTATGGTTTTCCCATTAGCAATGTATGGTTGTGAGAGTTGGATTACAAGGAGAGTTAAGTCCTTCAGAATCAAAACTTTTTGAATTGTGGTGCTTGAGGAGACTTTTTAGAGTTACTTGGATAGTAAAAAGATCAAATCAGTCAATAATTATAGCAATTGATTCAAGCTGTTCACTAGAGGGTCAAATACTGAAGTTGAAATACTTTGACCACATAATAAGAAAATAGGACTCATTGGGAAATTCCCTGAAGTTTGGAAAGATTGAAGACAAAAAGGAAAAGGGATGGTAGGCAATGAGATAGTCTGGTAGTGTCATGGAAACAATGAACATGAACTTGGACAGACAGAGATAGTAGAGGGTATAATTCATTGGGTCAGGGAGAGTTGGACATGACTGAATGACTGAATGACAACAACAACAAAATATTTTTTAAAAAACCCAACTAGTTAGCTCCCTCTGGGAAGAGTTGTGTGATTCGGCCAGTTGAGCCCCCCCAGGCTTTGAAAACCTAGATGCTAGTGCTTCTCTCTCTGGTAACTAACTAGTTTATATCATCAAAGATTTCACCTGGATCAAAAGCTAGAGACATCAGTGTCCTACAAAGCAACATGAATGCAGACCATATATCAAGCAGAATAATAGTGGAGGATGCTAACTAAGCAATATCCAGCAGGGCCACCAACATCCACAGGAACAATATGATGACATAACTAGGAGACATCAATGACCTTGCAGCTCTGTAGGCAGGAATTACACTTCCATGAATGTTCCCTGTGTGTGCCCATATTTTTTATTAATATGTATATTTGTAGGAGAGACTATGGGGAATGTACTGATGGCTTTAAAATACATAATTTCCTTAATTTAAAAAATTGTATCAATTGGGGCAGCTAGGTGGTGCAGTGAATAGAACACCAGCCCTAGAGTCAGGAGGACCTGAGTTCAAATCTGGCCTCAGACACTTAACACTTACTAGCTGTGTGACCTTGGGCGAGTCATTTAACCCCAATTGCCCTGCCTTTCCCCTTCCAAAAAGACCAAAAAAAAAAAAATTGCATTAATTGCATTCTATGACTTTTAAAGGTTTACACCTCAGTGAGGGCTTATGAGCTCTGATTTTAATGTAGATCAATTGAGCCTTGGGAATAGAGATATGCCCCAGGCATTATACAATGGGACACTGCAATCTCCAAAGTATCAAATTGTTTATGATTCAAAAGAGAACGAAGAGATACTTGGGGAAGAGGGGTGGTTAGTGGTGGTTAAAAGGACTGTTGTATATTATCTGTGATGCTTTGTGCACAATAAATAGTACAAAAGTATCACCCAGAGTTGATAAGTGCTAGAGGAGATGTAGAAAAATAGTTATACTAATGCATGGTTGGTGGAGTTGTGTACTGGTTCAACTATTATGGAAAACAATTTGGAACTCTACAAAATTCTGCAATGCCACTGGTATGTCTGTATCCCAAAGAGATTAAAGAAAAGGAAAAAAGACCTCTATGTAAAAAAATATTTACAGAAGTTTTTATGGTGACAAAAATTGGAAATTGAGGGGATGCTCATCAATTAGGGAATGATTAAACAAGTTGTGGTATATGATCATGATGGATTATAATGGAATACCATTGTGCTATATGAAATGACAAACAGGATGGTTTCAAAAAGAACCTGATGGGACACATGTACTGATCCAAAGTGGAGTGAGCAGCACAAGGAGACTATTGTGCACAGTAATAGCAATATTGTAATAAATGACGAATTGTGAATGACTTAGCTACTCTAATCAAGACAGTGATCCAAAACAGAAGGAAGTCCAGAAAGAATGCTTTAAAAAGTATTATTTTGAATTCATTATTACTCAAAAAGAAATTCAAGCTAACCACATTTATTCCATGTATAATCCTCTTTTTCTATTTTATTGTATATATGAAATGTTTGTTTTATTTCATGTTTGTGGATTTCAAAATAAAAAATCAAATATTTAAAAAATAAAAATTAAAAAAAATCAACTAGAGATTGAACCACATGATCTAGTTCTGTTCTAGGTCACTTCTAGAGTGCCGTGCAGGATACCCACTTGTGTATGGACACAATAAATTATTCTAAAGTTATGTAGTATTGGCACAGAAAAGACAAAACAAATATTTACAATACCCAGAAGGTGGCAGCAGAGATCTCTTTTAGCATCTCTGAGACAACATTGGTACTAAGTAGAGGGATCACTCGTGAAACACAGAATCTCTGAATCATTGTGTGGGAAGAGGTTTCCTAGGCTGTGTTGTCCACTCTGCCCTTGATCCTGAATCCTTTTTTCAATGTGCTCCCATGGCTATCTTACTTTCCCTTGAAGAGCAGAGAAGGTGAATGGATTGATCATTTATTAAGCAACTACTATTTAGCCCCACTTGGTTTGCTTAAGGGGGAACCCACCAGAACCCATGGGACAGCTCCGATTCTGCAAAAGTTCTCCTGACGGCCAGCCTAAATCTGCTTTGCTGTAACTCACCCACTGTTCTTGTTTCTGCTCTCTGAGGCCAAGGAGGATAATTCTTTGTTTAAAAAATTAATTTGTATGGATCTCTTTGGGAATGAAGGTGATAAAAACAAATGTTTCCAAATATCTCCCTTCCCTCTTCCTGATTTATTCATCCATTCCTTGTAACAGGGACTAAAGAAGAAAGAAAATAACAAAAGGCAGTTCAGTAAAATCAATCAACACACTCACTGAGTCTACTGGTAAAATAATAAGAACTAGCATCTCGATAGTGTTGTAAAGTTTGCAATGTACTTTACAAACATTGTGTTTCATCCTCACAACAACCTGGAAAGTAGGTAGTATTATTATCCCTGTATTATAAATGGGGGAACTGAGGTTAAGAGAAGTCAAGTGACTTATCCAGGGTCACACATCTAGTAAGTATCTGAGGCAGGATTTGATCTTGGATCTCCCTGACTTCAGATCTAGTGCTCTATCCACTATGCCACCTAGCTTCCTAGTCCCCCATCTCTGTAAAGAAAGGAAGGTGGTGAATCTTCTCATTTTGGGGACAAAGCTTTGTCATTATAATTTCATAAGAAACAGCTCATTTTTTTCTTCTTTTCATTTACATTGTTGCAGTGGTCGTAGGGTAGCTAAGTGGTGGGGTGGGAGTCAGAAAGACTGTTTCCATTCCATTCCAATGTTGACATTGGTTTAGCCATTCCCCAATCGATAGGCATCAACTTTGTTTCTGACTCTTTGCTGCTACAAAAAGTACGAGCAGAACCATTCTCATCATTTCCCCTGAATACTTGAAGACAGCTGTCATGTTCCCTCGAGTCCTCTTTTCTCCCTATTAAACATCCCCCATTCCATCAGCTGATCTTCATGTATCACTGATTTGAGGGTTTTCATCATCCTCATTGTCCTTCACTGGATGATCCCCAGATTGTCCATGACCTTCCTAAAATGTGACTTTCAGAACCAACAATGATACACCAGATGGCATCTGATCAGAGCAACACATCAGAAACACAGACTATCTGAACTTCGGAATCAGGGATATCAGAGGCTACTCGGTTCAATCCACACCCAAACCAACATTTTCTCTCCAACATAGTAACCATTCAGTCTCTAGTGGAATTTATCCTGAGGTGAAAGTGGAAGATGAAGGAGTTGGCTGGATGCTCAAAGAGAGCCTCCCATCTAAGAAATGTTCTGATTTTCTGATTCTTGGCATGCTACTTTCTCCATCTGCTTTCATCAGCAAATTTCTTAGGTGAAGCAGGAGCTTCAGGAATTAGAAGAAAAAGATGCTCCAGGCTTTTGCTTTCCTGCTGTGACAACCTTGGCTATAAGCCAGTTTTTACCATTTTGTGTGAGGCTTCTTATACTCAATAGAATGTGTACCTGTTAACAGCTGTGTGACCAGAGGCAAGTCTCTACCCATCTCTGAGTCACAGTTTTCCTCTCTTTAAAATGATGTTGGGACGAGGTTGAATAAATAAAACCTAAGGCTAGTTCCACTTCCAAATCCTGTGATCTTATAAGAGAATCCCTATCCTTTAGAACCTTTCTTTCAGCTTCATTGGGAAGCCAGGGTTTAAATTCCTGAAGCATTTAATTTAATTTAATTAGACAAACATTAAGTGCTTACACAGTTCCAGGAACTGTTCTAGGTGCTGAAGCTCCAAAAAGAGGAAAGAAACAGTCCTTTTCCTTAAAGCCAATACATTCTATAAGAGGGAGGTGAGGAGAGCAATTTTATCCTGTGGAGAATACTACAGGAGAAGATACTGTAGCAGCAACTACACTGGCACACTCAGGATGGCTGCTAGCACAGGTTCTTAGATCTTCTTTCCTAAGAAAGATAGCTGTTGAAGGGATCAACAATCTTTTTAAATGACATTCATTACTTCAGGGGGAAAATCAGCACCCTGAAATTCAGAGAACATCCAAATAAAGAAAACAGAAAATACAAGCAGAGAAATAAAGACCAAGAGACAGGTCTTCCTAATTGTCTGAGAAATTAGCGCAGATCAACAGACAGATACAACTCTCTGACCAAGGCAATACATACATAATTACCAGAGAGAGAACAACATCTGGGTTTTTTAAAGCTGAAGGACTCCTTAACAGCTACCCAGAGTCTCATCTGGTCAAATCACAAGAACACTCTTCCAATGAGGAAGCACCAAAGCAAAATGTTAACCTCAGAGTGTATATATCCTTCTTCAAGGTCAGAGGGCATTACAACCCTCATGACTCACTGCCAAATTACAAAGTGACAAAAGATGTTTCTTCCTGAAAAACAAGCCTATCCTAATCAAGCTTCCCTTAATGGACTCCACATGAGGCCTATTAATGGGCAGGAAGATCTCATATCCTATTAACATTACAGAAGACAAAGACATTAAACACAGGACAAGATAATAAAGAGTCAATTAAATGTGATCTATGCCCCAAAGTCTATTCATTAGCTATATGACCATATCAAGTCAGTTAACATTTCTGAGCCTCAGTTTCTCCATCTATAAAATAACAGATAGCCTTTAATGTTCTTTCTGGTTCTGCATCCATGATCCTATGTGGATGCTCTTACTCCTAATAGATAAGGAACCAGAACCTATGGTCCAGACAGTGAGTGCCATGGAGAGTCAGGAGGGGGAAAGAGCAACATTAGCTGGAGTCATTGGGGAAGGCCTCCTCAAGGATCTGGGACTTGAAACAGACTTTTAATCTTGGGGAGGATTTGGATAGCTAGAGAGCAAAGGGCAGGGCATTCCAGGAAAGGAGATTCTGGGCAAGTACCTACCTTTTTCTAGGACTCAGTTTCTTCACCTGTAAGAAAATAAGTAGCTTGGCATCATAGAAAGAGTGCTGGACTTGGATGAAGGAAGGCCTGGGTTTGAACTCCACCTTAAGTGTTAACTATTTGTATGTTCATGAAAAAGTCACAGTCCCTTGTGGACCACAGAACATGATGAATAATCCCCCTACAACCTTTTTTAATAATAATAGCTGGCATCTCTATATTGCCTTAAGATTTGCAAAGTGCTTTACCATGTTCAGTCATGTCTGACTCTTCCTGACCCCATTTGGGATTTTCTTGGCAAAGATACTGGAGTAGTTTGCCATTTCCTTCTCCAGTTCATTTTACAGATAAGGAAACTGAGGCAAACAAGGTTAAATCATTTGTTCATGGTCACATAGCTAGTAAGGGTCTAAGCCTAGATTTGAACTCATGAAGATGAGTCTTCCTGATTCAAAGCCCAATGCTCTATCCAGTGCTCTATCTAGCTGCCCCTATACTTTACTTGCATAATCTTAACTGATTTTTTCAATGGTGATGATGATTGTGTGTATGGTGTTTTATTATGGTACCCATTTTACATGTGAGAAAACTGAAGTTCAAAGAGTTGCCCAGGGTGGCCCACTTAGCAGATGTCTGAGGTGGGATTTGAACCCAGGCCTTCATGCATCCAAGTCCATTGTCCTGTCCATTATCTTATGCTGCCTATAAAACTTAAGAGGCTCTAGAAAAGGGAGTTGTTACCTAGTCCAATTCTACTTTACAAGTGAGGAAGCTAAGGACCAAAGAAGGAAGTGATTTGCCCAGTGTCGTAGATTAGGTTGGCAATATGGCTGGGGCTAAAACAAGGTCTTTGGGATAGAGAGCCTCCAAGCTCTCTTCCAACTGTATCAAGGGAGCATGGGCCAGATCATGGAAGACTATCCTTTCCAAGCCTGGTGTGCCTGATGCCTTCTGCAGAAGTCACTCGACTCCCAGGGGGTGATAAGTGATTATGGCACTAATGAATCTCAAAATATGACCTTTTTTACTATATGATGATGGGCTGTTCACTAACCAGGCTGCTACTTTGAAGAGGGGAAGAAAATTTGAAAGCATTATTTCAGAACTGGGAGGAAGGGACTGAAGAAGCTACCTAGGCCAGGGCCTTCTTTGTATGGAGAGAGGCTTATAGCTCAAGTAGGAGCAAAAGGACAAATAACAAACTATGAGTTGTAGTAGCTCCCCTCTGGGAACCAACCTGCCAATTTGAGTTGGGCATTGCTGTTGCTGCTTCCTTCTTCTTCCTTCTCCTTATTCTCCTTTTCTTCCTCCTCCTCCCCCTCGTTCTTCTCCTCCTCTTTCTCCTCCTCTTCCTCAGTGTGGTCCCTCTGACCACATGAGGAATCATGCCCTTCCATGTGGGTGCTCTAGCCAAAAAAATATAATTTTTGGTCACTTATATCTTGTAAGATATTTCAGCATTTGGGGGCTAGATTTTTTTAAATTTCCTATTTATTTTATCTTTTCCCCTACAAATCTGGAACAATTAATTCTTTGTCTTGAAGTTTTCATTTTTGATTTCTGGAAATATAGCTCTGAAATAACAGGCTTTGGAAAAAAAACCAATTGTGATTCAAATGAACTACTTGACTATATCTTTAAACCAAAATCACTTTCACTGAATTGCCAATAATAGGTTCCAGCCCAAGCCTCTCTTGCTCATTGTTTGGGTTTTGTTGGCTCAGAGTGAATGTAAATAGTAATTGTCTTTTGTCTGGCCAGAAATTCTGAGGGTCTTTCCATCCAAATGATTCTTTTGTGATGGCAAACTAGGCCATCTTTTATCTCAGTTCTTACTCATCTTTTAATGGCATTGCCTCAGGCAAACTGAGACCTGGGAAAGATCTTAATTTAGAAAGGCCAAGGTCACTCACTGCATCCTGGGTCATCTCCAAGTAGCCTTGACTTTTGCCTTGCCACTGGACTCTGGAGGAAAGAGTGAGGCTGATAACTTTGTGCAGCTTTGCCTCACTTAAATACAACTCACTCAAAAATCAAGACATCGCCCTCATGACGTCATTGGTCCTCTTTAAAAATGAAGAACAAGTGAACAACAAAGACAATACCAATCACAATGGCCACAAACTCAACAAGGATGCTATTGATGCCTTTAGATGTAGTAGCAGGATTTTATTTTCTTCTTTTTTCTTTCTTTCCAGAATTGTTCAGAATTCTCTTGTTCTGTTTTCTTTAGTCCAGGTCAGACCTCACTGAGAATATTCAGATCCTGAATTCACCAACAATCCACAGGGCTTTTTAAGAGGATGTTAAGCTCCCTGTGAGTCAGCAATGTGATATGGAAGCCACAAAAGTCAATGTGATCTTAGGATCAAAGATTCAAAACTCACAGTCATCTGAGGACTCAAACATTGGGTCCATCCCCCTCATCTCGCAGAGGAGAATGTGATGCAGATAGGACAAGTGACTTGCCAAAGTCATGCAACTAATAAGTGGCCTCAAGAAAGTCACTTCTAAGAGTTACATAAATAGAGCAACTGTAATGTCTTAGTGTTGTCTTATCTGCCCTGGTCAGACTACAGAGGGAGCACTGTGTTCAGTCCTGGGCACCCCAGATTAATAAGCTGGAGTTTGTCTAGAGGAGGGTAGTTAGGACAGTTAAGGACATAATGTCACGTGAGGATCCAATGAAGGAACTGAGAAGGGGTTTTCCCTGGAGAAGAGAAGACTCAGGGAGAACATGATGGCTTCATTCTTAAATACTATTTAAGCTGGAAGGCTATCACGAGGAAGAGTAATTAGATTTGTTCTGCTTGGCCCCAGAGGGAAGAACTAGGAAGATTGGGGCCAAGTTGGAAAGAGGCAAATTTTGGTGGAAAACTTCCTAACGATGAGAGCTGTCTCATGGCAGGTGGTGGCTGTGGCACCTCCCTTCTCGCTCCCTTCGAGCACAGGCTAGGTGGTCACTCATCAGGGATGGGGTAGAGGGATTTTGAATGGACTAGAGGATCAACTGTTTCTGAGGTTCCTTCTAGCTCTGAGATGCTATGATTTAGTTGAAATGCAGATAAAAAAATATGTGAAACTGCTCACATGTTTGTCATGGCAAAGGGTCATTAAAATCTCTGGTCAAACATTGAATGAGTAGATTGCCCAAGGGTTGACCCCTTTATTATCACTCAATGATACACTACTTTCACTCCTCTCATTAGACTTCAGCACCACGTCCAAAGGGTGCTTGAAAAGCCCATAATTCGTTTTGGCAAAGAAAGTCTACACACAAGCAGGGTTTGCTCAATTTTCCCAGCTCGATGAATAACATTTGGTTAAGACAAAAGTCTTCAATAATCACACAGGGCATCAGTTAAACAAACAAGCCATCATACTGACAAAGAATGGGGTAACGAAGGCACTGTGAAATAAAAGCGTGTCATTTATAGGTGTTAGTCAGAGAGTGACTCTTGGTTATTGGGAATTATAGACATAAACATGTTTATCTGGAGGTACACCCATCTCAGGGTTTGTGCTCAAAGGACAATTCTAATCGAATCGTAGAATATCAGATATGGGAGGGGATTCGGAAGAGGGTATGTCAGAACTGGGAGGGGCCTTAGAACAGTGGATATCAGAGCTGGGAGGAGTCACAGAACATGAATGTCAATTCTGGGTAGGGCCTTAGAAAAAAGAATGTCAGAGCTAGGAAGGATATTTAGGTGCTTTAGGTTTCTGTATTTGTTCATGGGCTCTGGTAAAACAAACACTTTTCTATACTAAGTTTCCAATGAAGTACACTGAGTGCCCATTTGAGAACTGGAGATTTTGTTATTGGCATTTGGGGGAACCCTAGACTTGAGTTATGTAGACTTTACTTTGAAGATCTTGCATTAAAGGAAGAAACTGACCCTCTGAGGATATGCCCTTAGAATCAAGCATGACCCACAAGAGCCTTGAGGCTTTGGCATGCCTGTTGTATTTCTTCCAGTAGAGTGAAAGTTGTTTGAGGGCGGGGATTGTTTCATTTTTGTATCCCCAGTGCCTACCACAGTATCTGGCATAAAGATGCTTAAGAAATGTGATAGTTTCAAAATCCAGTCTGAGTTCAAGGACCAAGTGACTTCAAAGTATAGTGGGAGGATCTGGAGTTCTGCTGACCTCACAGGGCTGGTATAAGGAATATTTTTGCAATCTGTAAAATGTAAAAGAAATGTTGCAACTCCCAGAAGCCAGAATTAGAAGGGACAGCAGAGGCCATCTAGATGGAGTCTTATCAATGTGTTCAGTTTCTGTTTCCAAGTCTTTGAGGAAAGGGATCCACCAGTTCCCAAGGCAGCCTGGCCCACATTGGCATACCAATTCAATGTTGGAAAAATTTTCCTTGTATCAAGTCTTAATTGCCTTCTTTGCAACATCTCCCCTCAGTTTCTGGTTCTGTCTCGAGTGACAAATATAAGAAAATGAATGTTTTGTCCACATGCCAGTCCTTCAAGTACTTGAACACAGCTCTCATGTTCTCCCCAAATCTCCTCTTCTTCAGGCTAAGCACCCCTGGTTCCTTCAATTTATCTGAAATGGCATGAAGTAAAAGCTCTTTACTGTCACCACATTAAGTACTATATAGAAAATGATCTGCAAACCTTAAATTGCTGTATAGATATAAGCTGCCAGCCTCATCACCATCCATTCTCCTCTTCTTCCTCATCACTTTCTGTCCTCAATATCATCTACCCATCCATCAATCTTCAACCTTATCTATTCATTCATCTTCATCTCCATCACCATCTATCATCAGTCTGCCCATCCTTACCTTAAATGCATGAGTGAAAAAGCATTATTAAGGCTTTATTATGAGACAAGCACTATGCCAAGCTCTGGAGATACAAATGCAGGGCAAATGGAAAGGTCCAGAATTCTAAAGCATGCCATAGTGTGTCAGACAGGAAGGCCCATGCATCCTTAAGTTACATAAATAGGTCAGATGACAGTTTTGAGGGACTACATGTTGCAAATCTATCCATCCATCCATTCATCCTCCTCCCCTCATCTATCCATCCTCATATATCTATCTTCTTCCTTCTCATCACTCTCTATTCATTCATCCATCTTCCTTGTCATCTAGCCTTCTTCTTTTTCATCCTCACCTTAATTTCCCTATATATTTATCTATCTACCCATCTATTTATCCATCCATCTTCACTATCACATTCACTTCTATCCTTACTCATCACACTCATCTACCCATCTGCCCTTTCTCCACATCCATCCATCATCCTCTTCTCTATCTATCTATCTATCTATCTATCTACCTATCTGTCTGTCTGTCTATCTATCTATTCAACCTTCTCCTCATCAGTGTCACCTCATACATCCATCTTCTTCCTCATCTATCTGATCACTGACACATGCACACATATATCCATCCATTGATTACCTCTGTCCCTCTTCTCCTTATTACTATCTGCTTGCCGGTTTTTCTGTGTCCTTCACAAAACATAGAACACAGAATAAAAACAATACCACAGACCTCCTTTGGCCAAGGCACAAAACAAGAGAATAGTACCATTTTCATCACAATCCACATCATTTTTATTATCATGATTAACCTGGATAATGAGGAAGCAATAAGGTAGGAAGTATGCACATTGTGCATGTAGGAGAAATAGGCAGGGGTCAGCACCTCCATGAGTACCAGAAATTAGGGCTAAGTTCTGGGCGTGGGCCTGGAAAGGTCAGGAGACAAAATCCACTGGGACAAATGATACCAAAGGATATTGGAGGCGTGAAGAAAGTCTGGGCTGGCAGCCACAGGCAAGGAGTCCAGAGCTAGAGGTCCAAAGAGCTCCAAGAACTGAGCAGTCAGGCCAAGAGAGATGGAAGTACAGGCTGAAGGCTCCAGTAAGAAGCTGGGCCTGAGCCAAGTGTAGAAATGCTGACAAGCTTTTTACCTGGCTGCTCCTGGGCTCATCCAGCCCAGACTTTGCAGGTGAGGGAAGGTGAGTGAGTACTCCTGGCTGGATATAAAAATACAGAGGTGCTGAGAAATGAAGAAGGAAATAAAATAATAATAAAACTAATAAAAATAAAAGCAGATGCTGACAGATGTTCAACTATATAGGTATGGAGGGGGAAAGGAGAGCTTGATGGTTACCAGAAAGCCAGAAGGGGCTCAGTGCTTATTCTCTGAGCAACCCTGGGAATCTTTCTGAATCTTGGTTTTCTCATCTGGGAAAAGGAGAGAAAATTCCTTATACTTCTCACCTCTCAGGGCTATTGTGAGAAAAGTAGTTTAAATAAAATGAAATTTCAAGGGGACACACGTAAAGTCTTACATTTGGGTTAAGGTGCAGAAGACAGGAGAATGAGGCTCAGGCCTGTTTCACTCACAGCTCTCTTCCACATGGACCAGCCTGGTCCCTTCCCTCAGCCTCTAAGAAACCTCCCCACCCTAGTCCCCTTCGCCTCCCTTTCTCAATCCCCACACTTGCTTCCTACCATCTGTGATTAGACCGTACTAACTGCTAATTCTCTTCCAACTCTCCCTTTCTCACCCCATCCCTATCTCCCTGACCCCTTTAGTACCCCCTTCATTCAGTTGCCCCCTCAGCCATCTTGATCTCAGCCTTATCTCCTCCTGGCCTCAAGCAAGACACCTCTTGGCTCCTACCCAATAAACATTCCACCTGAGTCCCTGACTGAGATAGTACCCACTGTCTTTCTGTCCCATTAGCCCCTATTTCCACCCCTCTCAGTACCTATTTCTACTCTCTCAGGGACTTGTAAATGGCAGAGCCAAGATTCATACCCCAGGTCTCTGGATATAAGCCTACTTTTCTAGGTGAACAGCTTTCTACCACCAGCAAGTGGAAGGGAATACAGTCACTTACCTCTAAGTGATGGACCCTGAGCTCCAGTGATGGTCAATTCATAGGATTAAAGGTTCTAGAGTTGGAAGAGAACTTGGACATCATCTGATCTCATAGATAACTGACCTCAATCTAAGTCAACTCCCTCATTTTACAGATGAGGAAACTGAAGCTGAGATCTAGGGGAGATATAATAAGCATTAGAGGCAGGATTAGAATCTAGCTCTCTGACTTCTGAACTGGTGTTCTTTCTCCTGTGCCATTCTCACTTACCTTACAAATGAGGAAATTCCATTTTTTGTTTTTTCTTTTTATTAATTAATAAATTTTTAGTTTTCAACATTCACTTCCACAAGATTTTGAGTTCCAAATTTTCTCTGCATCTCTCCACTCCCCCCCCTCACAAGATGGCATGGATTCTGATTACCCATTCCCCCAATCTTCCCTCCCTTCTATCACCCCCAATACACTTCTCTTCTCCTCTTTGCTTCTATTTACCTGTAGGGCAAGATATATTTCTATACTCCATTGCCTGTTTATCTTATTTCCCAGTTACATATAAAAATATTTTTTAACATTCACTTTTAAAACTTTGAGTTCCCCATTGAGTCCCTCCCTCCCCACTCACCCCCATTGAGAAGGCAAGCAATTCAATATAGGTTATACATGTGTAACCATGCAAAACACTTCCATAATAGTCATCTTCCAAAAGACTAACTATATTTCCCTCCATCCTATCCAGCCCTCCGTTTATTCTGTTCTCTCCTTTGACACTGTCCCTCCTCAAAAGTATTTGTTTCTGATTGCTCCCTCCACAAATATGCCCTCCGTTCTGTCATTCTCCCTTTCATATTCCATTTCCTCCTACTTTGCTGTAAGGTAAGATAGATTTCCATACCCAATTAGGTATGTATGTTATTCCCTTCATAAGTCAAACCCAATGAGAGTAAGGTTCATCCATTAACCTCTCACCTCCTTCTTCAGCTGATCTCTAGCTTTTAGGCAATCTTCATGCTTCTTGGAAGCTTTTGGTGTGGGAGCTCCAACTGTGCTGTTCTCCTCCTGCTCCATGCCTTGATCCTTCTTTTCCCCAAAGAAGGAATCTAGGGTTTGGTTGCTGTTCTTACTTTGCTTCTTATGCTTATTCTTATTCATGGTTGGTCAGTCCGTGATTTTTTTTTTTAATCTCTGTGGAACTCTGCTTCCAGAGGAGAAAGCTCTGTCCCAAATCT
>CM053587.1:348214986-348230943 GCA_028646515.1 Pseudochirops corinnae
GAGCTCCACTAACCTAATTCTGGGAACGGCCACAGCTGCCGCCAATCCGCTCACCCGAAGCTCCAGCCAGGGCTTGGCTCCTCTCGTCCAGCCGCCTCTAGGGCAAAGCCATGGTTTCAGGCTAGGCTGGTTTCGGCTCACACAGCTGAGATGGTTCCTCGTAGCCAAGCTGACTTTAGCGGAAAGTATATTTGTGTGCGTTTTGGAGTTCTAGAATTTGTTTAGAGTCATATTTTATGGGTATTTTGAGGTGGCTATGTGAGAGCTGCGATATGTTGCTGCTCCTATGCTGCCATCTTGGCTCCTCACTTGTTTTTCCAATGAGATATTTGACATTGTCTTCTATTTTTTCATTCTTTTGGTTTTATTTTATAATTTCTTGATTTCTCATTGAGTCATTAGCTTCCATTTGCTCCATTCTAATTTTTAAGGACATATTTTCTTCCATTAGATTTTGGATCTACTTTTCCACTTGTCCCATTCTGCTTTTCAAGGCATTCTTCTCCTCGTTGTCTTTTTGGACACCTTTTGTCATTTGGGTTAGTCTATTTTTAAGGTGTTATTTTCTTCACTATTTTGGGGGGATCTCCCTTTAGCAAGTTGTTGACTCATTTTTCATGATTTTCTTGCATCACTGTCACTTCTCTTCCCAAACTTTCTTCTATTTCTCTTACTTGCTTTTCTTTTTTTCCTTGTTAAATAGTTGTTTATTGGGAAAAGTGGGCTGAGGAGGGGTCACTAGATTCACCAGAGAGCAACAATATCACACAAGTTAGGAGTGATGGGAGAGGTCAGCACAAAGCTCTGGGATCTCAGCCTCTTCCTGGACTGTGAGGGATGGCCTGGAGTGTTAGGGCATACCCAGGTGGAAGGCCTTGACTTAGTTAATAGTCACGGTTAGAGACAAAGAGGGACTCGCTGGCTGCAGCTCCTGGCTTTCCACTTGGGGTATACTCGCCTTGAGCAGCTTGGCTGTTAGCCGTGGCCGCTTAATATATTCCTCTTGGACAAACTGGACATTTTCCCTTTTTTCCACCCCAGGTCTTGAGGGCAGGGCTTGAACATAAGAAAAAGTCAAGACCCATGGCTCAATCAACTTCAATGCCATCAACACCTGCCCCTTGCACAAGCCATGGGTTTTTTCTGCTGTTTGCTCATTTCCCCAGTTCATTCACTTTTTATCTCTTTGTTAAGGTAGGGCTCTGCTTCCAGTGTGGAGGCCATACTGTTCCAAGCTTAAGCGGTTTTGTGCAGTTGTTTTCAGAGATACTTCTAGGGACCTGTGAATTTTCAGTTCTTCTAGGGTGGGATGATCAAAGGAGAGGTGTTTACTCATCTCCTGGCCTGTGCTCTGGTCTGTGCATGACCAGGATCACTGTTTTCTCCCTTGGAACTGTGAGGAGGTTTCTCTCCCCTCTGCTGCCAGAAGCTCTGGCATACCAGTACTTCTCCTTACCCCTGGACCACCACTATTGCAACCCAGATCCAAGCAATGCAAAGCAAGAGAATCCTGTCTCAGCACCAGCAAAGAAATTCCTGCAATCCCCTTCTGATCAGTCCCTTGATCCCCCCACCATTTGTGTGCTATAGGATCTAGAAGCAGCCATTGCTGCCGCTGCCACCACCACCACCACCACACTAGAACTGGGGACAGACCCTGCTCCTCTCTCACTCAGGTCTAAAAGCCCTTTCCTAGTTACCTTCTAAGCTGTCTTTGGTGTTTGTGGGTTGAGGAGTTTGGAAACTGCTACCACTGCCAAGGATTCAGTCCTCTGAGGCCTGCTCTGGACCAGTCTATGCCAGCACAGGCTGTGCTGGACAGCACTTCTCTCTAAAACAGATGCAACAGATCTTTTCAGTAGACCTTTTAGAATGCTTTTGGCTGGAAATTTGCTTCACTCTGTCATTCTGTAGGTTCTGCCACTCTGGAACTTTTTTTAGCGTCATTTTTACAGGTATTTGGAGGGGTTGGGGAACAGCTCATGTAAGATCATGATTTTACTCTACCATCTTGCTGGATTGTTGTTTTTTCAGAAATTTCATGCAAGAGGTGAAGTCACTTGGCTAAGGTCACACAGTTGTTAAGTTCCAGAGTTTAGAATTCAAATCCAGTCCTCTTTCTACTTCATCAAGATATCCCTGAATAGGGAAGCTAATATCCACTGGGAAAGAAGTATAATATGAATGTTAAGTGCCACAAGAAAGGTACCAAGAAAATTCTTAGGGTAGTTAAGGAAAAGAGAAAGATTCCCTCTCTCCTCTCCTTGAAGACTTCAGGATAGGCTTCCTGAAGGAGTCAGCATTTAGAGTGGTCTCTGGAAGAGCACCATATGACCACTGCCATGGCCACATGACTAATGGTACTTGTCTGTATAGGGATTTCTGTGGCAGCCAAGAGGACAGCATGGACTAGAATTCTAAGCAGTACAGAGGGGAAGAGGCTGGAGTCTGGGTAGAAGGAGGTGATTTCTGGTTCACTGGTCATTTGTCTTTCTGTATATCTGACTCTCCTTGGATATTAGAAAGCCTGCCTTGTGGCAAAGAGTTGACTGGGGGCTCCTGTTTCCATCTAGTTATGGTTGTCTTGTAAGCAAAGAGAAGCATTAAGAAGCCTTTGATTACAAATAAAACCCAAGGGGAAGGAAAAGATTAGATTTATTGGAAATTGGTTATGGAGATCCTGAAAATCTTGTGACTGCTTCTAGAGACATTTATCTATGAGCCATGTTCCCTGGAGGTGTCTGTGGCAGCTGTCTGCTGTGGTCTGCTCTCTTCATGGTTCCTGTCAACATTTCTGTTTCCTACATCAAGAGAGACAAGGTGTCCAGGAACTCTGCCCTAGTCAGACTGCATCTACCATGCTGGAGCTAGGTGGTGCCATGGCTAGAGAAGAGGACTAGGAGTCAGGGTAGACCTGATACTTACTAGCTGTTTGATCCTGGGCAAGCCACTTAACCTCTCTTTGCCTCAGTTTCCTCATCTGTGAAGTGTAAATAGTAATGGTACCTGCCCACAAGAGTTGTTGTGATGATCACATGAGAGAAGATACAGAAAGACCTTTGACAACTTTAAAGTGTTATCCTTTAAAGAGAACATTTCCTGACCCCTTGCCTATCTCCCTCTCCTCCAGATAAGCCCAAGTAATCTTGAATGTGTGTCCAGAGGGTTTGTAATGTGTTCTTTGGGCTGGAGCCAACTAAAGAAAGGTCCCAAAGTGACCAAGGAGGAGTAGCTGCCCTGCAAAAGAAGTGGACAGAGTCCTTTTGGAGAACTGTTATCCTTCATTCTCAAAGAGGACCAAAATGACATCACTATGCTAGAGTCAAGCTTCAATGTGTCCAGCTGTGGCTGATCAGGCCAATCCGAGATTGGAATGGTCTACCACAGGTCAGGCACAAATAGTCTGCATGAACATTTGGGATGGATTCTCTACATTTGTGCATCCTGCATTTCCTTTGAGCTGTCTCAATTCTGCTTTGCTCATAGAGCACAGCACTTCTCTGATGTGGCACACCATGCTGAGTGTTCCTGTGCTGACATCTCCCATGTCACACAATCAATTCCAAAGTCCTTAAGAGAGACCTTGAGAGTGTCCTTGGATGGCTTCCTCTGACCATCATGTGAAATCTGTGTGAGTTCTCCATAAAATAGTCTTTTTGGCAAGCCTAAAGTTTGCATTTGAGTAATGTGGCAAGCATATGTTTTACACTTGAACAACAAAGCCAGTCCATTGGAGTGGCACTCTGTGAATCAGAGTTTGAATGTTTGGCAATTTAGTTTGAGTAAGGAACTCAGTATCTGTTACCTTATCCTGCCGGGTGATCTTCAGAAACTTTCTAAGACAATTTAAATGGAAGCAATTCAGTTTTCTGGCATGACACTGGTGGACTATCCAGGTTTCACAGACACACAGCACTGAGGTCAATACAATGGCTCTGTAGACCTTCAGTCTGGTAGTGAGTCTAATACCTCTTCTCTCCCATACTTTTCTTGGAGCCTCCCAAACACTGAGCCAACTCTGGTAATGTGTGTCAACCTAATTATCAATGCGTACATCACTGGAAAGTACAATGCCAAGGTAAGTGAACTTATCCACAGCATTCAAAACTTCTCCATTTGCTGTAATTGATGGTTACACACATGCATGGTGTGGTGCTGGCTGATGGAGCACCTGTGTTTTCTTTGTGTTAATTGTTAGACCAAAATAAGCACAAGCAGCAGAGAATTGATCTGTACTTCATTGCACTGAGACTGCATTGAATGTACAATCATCTGCAAACAGAAAATCATGCACCAACTGTCCCTCCATTTCAATCTTGGCTTGCAGCCTTTTAAAGTTGAAGAATGTACCTTCAGTGCAGTAGCTGACCTTGATGCCCTGTTTATTCTCACTGAAAGCATTTGACAACATGGCTGAAAACATCATGCTGAAAAGTATCGGAGTAAGCACACAATCTTATTTCACTCCACTGGTGACTGGGAAAACACTGAAGCAGTTTTAACCCATAGGATATTTGTATTTTTATTTCTCCTGATGTACTCTTGCTTTAGAGGTAGCCAATGGCTCAGTGGATAGAGCACTAGACCTGGAGTCAGGAAGATTCAAACGTAAGTCCAACCTCAGGCACTTCCTAGCTGTGAGACCCTGGGCAAGTCACTTAACCTCTGATTCCCTGACAAAATGGATCCACTGTATTCACTGCAGAAGGATGTGGTAAACTACTCCAGTATCTTTGCCAAGACAACTCCAAATGGGGTCACAAAGGGTCAGTCATGACTCAACAACAACAATCTTGCTTATTGGAACTAAAGAATGAAGGAAAGCTATCTATCACGCTAAGCTCACAACAGTTTTATTTAAGGCTAGCTTACACCACTAGGTAACCCCATCTATTTCTTAGATTCATGGGAGCAGATTCATCTTGCTGGCTAGTGAGGGGGAGGACTAGTCCAATCAGTGAAGTCTCCAGAGTCTAATTTAGTAGAAATCCAGGATTCTTGCCAGGTGTTCACATCACATCTCAGGGCACAGGTACATTTCCCTGGCTGGTATTCCCCCTACTTTGTTGTTGTTTACACTTTTTGGCATGGACTTTGAGGGATTTATCATTATCACAAAATGTTATCCACGATTTCCTGGACTGATCAGCTATAAACTTAAGGAAGATGTTTTTCACAGACATCATATCCAAGATTCTCGAAGTCTACAAACAGTAAGAAATTAAAAGCTGTCAAAGCATAGAGACCTAGAGGAGACCCAAGTTATCTGGGCACAGGAGAAGGGACAAGTGGTGGTTATTTTCCTTTTGGCTAAGAGTTCCACCAAGACTGCTTTCAGTGAACCTACAAAAGATGAGTGGACACTCCAGTGCTTTTATTGAAGTATAAGAAGTTATTTTTCTCTACTTGGACAATTGTGTATGGAATATTACATATAAAAGGAGAGCAGAAAAGTGACTTGTTCCAGGGCTGTTTCTATCTGAAAACCATTGGAAAGGATGGGAAGAATAAGACACTAAGGATAAGAGCCTGGACCTGTGAATATAGGTAACTTCCAGAAGGGGGAAGTCCCTTTACCAATGCAGTTAAGCATATTCTCTTGACTTTAAAGTATTGCCTAGGACAGTGTTCTCCATGTCTTTCTGATTGTGTAAAAACTTTTTATAAAAAAAATTATGCACTTACCACAATACCTGAATGCTTACTTGTAAATTAAAGACACGAACTTTGTGGTTGTTTAGTCATTTTCAGTCACATCCAACTCTTTGAGAGTCTATTTGGGGTTTTCTTGGCAAAGATATTGGACTGCTTTGTCATTTTCTCCTCCAGTTCCCTTGAAAGATGGGGAAATTGAGGCAAACAAGGTTGAGTGACTTGCCCATGGTCACACAGTCAACTTATCAAAGTAAGACCTTGAACACAGATCTTCCTCTTCTTACCCCTAGCTGCCTAGCCATGCTGTGTCATTATTATAATTATTATTATCATTATAATAAACATATTTGTTGACTTTATTATTAATAGCCAGCACTTATTTGCCCTGTAAAATTTGCAAAGTGCTTTATATTACGCTATCTAATTAGGGGGAAAATATACACACCCAAGATAAAGGTAATGCCCAATATACTTGATAGGTGCATTGGCTAGAGAGGCACAAAGGTCCAGGTGAACAAAGATCTGACAAAAGTGCACTGATAAGGCGGAGAATGGCCAGAGGAGGTAGCAAGGATGGGGAAGGGCCTTGAGACCATACATTTAGAAGATCCACAGAAGGGAATGGCAAAGCTTAGTCTGGAGAAGAGAAAGCTCATGGGAGCTGTGTTCAAGTATCTGAAAGGCTGCCATAGGGAGGAGGAATGAACTTTGCTCTGCCAGGCCCCAGGGGAGCACCACAGGGATCCAGGGGTAAAGTGGCAAAGAGATCAATTTTGGTTTGATATAAGGAAGAAATTCTTGACATCAATGAGCACTGCCCCAAAGAGGAAGGGGCTGCCCCCAAGGGAGGTGGGAGGGCAGGCTCTGCCTCCCTGGGGACCTTAAGCAGAGGCTGGAGGTTTTGGATGGGATCCTTGGTCTACCTCATAGAGTTAAAACATGAGGAGATTTGCCAGGCCTTATTCCGAGGACCCCTTCCCATGAGGCTCCCTCCATTTGGCATACCCTTGTCCAGGGAGGCACAAGCTGCTGCAGGATCAGGAGAATTCTGGCTGGTCAGCACTGGGGGCTCAAGCGAGAGTTTAATTTTGCCGGCATTGCCCCGCCCCAATTTAATTCCGCTGATAGTGAGTGAATGAGCCTGGAGGGAGCAATTCTTGGTCTAGACTCTCGCTACCTAATTTACACTCCCCCAAACCTCACCCCCCACATCCCTCCGACCCTGGGAAGCACTCCCCCGTCCTCCTCCGCATCCCTCCAGAAAGACTTGCTTCCTTTCACGGGCCACTAGCTGAGGAAGCTTCCCCCTTTCTTCACTTCCTCTCTCCCAGAGCTGGGAAAGACCCGCTCCGCGCCACCTGGGTACTCTCCCTCCTCCCCTCTGCCCTTCTTCCATTCCCCCTTCGGGATTCTGCCCTCCTCCTCTGCCCTCCCCTCGGCGGACTGGACCGGGGCTGATTATTAACCGGGACAAACTCATAAACAGGCAGGAAGGGAGCCCCGGGATGCCCCGGGACGATGTGTCTGTCGGTGAGGAGCCGCCTGCGCCGGCGGGGAGAGGACAGAAGCCGCTGCTGCCTCCATGGACGTCACCGTGAGCCCCAGCGCCTCTGCCGGGACTCCCGCGCCTCCCCTCTCGTCCGAGCGCATCAAGAATGCCCCGGACATCTCAGTCATTGTCTTCTACTTCTTGGTGGTCATGGCCGTGGGGCTGTGGGTACGTGGGGACCCAGGCCAAGGGCAAGGCAGGGGACTGATGGAGGGAAAGGGGCATAGCAGGGAGGAGGCAAAGGGCCTGAATTTGGAGCTCTCTCACTACAATGCTTATTACCTGGGGGACAAGCCCCTCCTTCCCTCTGGGCCTCGGTTTCCCCAAATGTAAAATGAAAGTGATAGAATTCTGCCTCTGACATCTCACGTCGTTATGCCCTTCTCATCTGTAACATTCCATGTTCTAAGGTCATCATGCTTGGGCATCCTTTGTTCCAAAGTCCCTTGCAGTTCTAATATTCAATGACTCTATTCTTTGACAGTGGAGTTTTAGGAAGACAGAGTGGAGGTGGGGAAGCTGAGGCAGTGTCATCAATGTATTCCAGTGGCAACTGGCCAGATGTGTCCCTCTCCCCTCCATCACCAAGGGACGGGACAAAGCATTCAATTTGGCAGACCACTGAGGAGAAACAGAAGAAAAATGGGTGCTGTTGCAAGTATTCAACACAATGGGCTAGAAAGACCTATTTAAGAGTCTGATTTTCTAATTGCAGCTCAGTAGGACCTTGAATAAGTTTCTTTCCCTCTAGGAAACTCAGTTTCCTCCTGTGTAAAATGGGAGGAAATCTCTTCAATCCCATCTATGTTGCAGTCTTAAGGGAAGGGCTGCCATAAAACACTGACCTTTATAGAATTGGGAGGTATCTAAGTTCCTCCTTCAGGCCTCAGTTTCCTCATTTGTAAAATGATGAAGAGAAATCATGCTCTTCCTAGTGAGATGGGCTGGTCCTAGAAAGTGGTGGATTCTGTCTCATTGAAGGTATTCAAATAGAGGTTGAATTACTGTTTAGGATCAGAGATTTATGAGGGGACTTCAGTGGTCATCTAGTACAAACTTCTCATTTTACAGATAAGGAAACTGAGACCAGAGGTGAAGTGATTTGACCAGAATAATAGATAATAAGTATCAGAGCTGGGATTTGAATCCAGGTCTTTCAACTGCAAATCTAATGCTCTTTCCATATTAGAGTAGAACTGACCTGCCTCTATCGTAGATGGAGGCTAGAATCTCCAAATAAAAGGTGTTGTACCTTCACCCTATGACCCTCCAACTCCTAAGCCACCTAGTCTTAATTCGAATGATACAGACACCCCCTCACATACCTGCACTCAGGTGAAACCCCTCCCATCCTCTCATCACCACTTGTCTCAGGCATGCCCCTTCAAAAGCCTCTTGCATCCTCCTGTCTAGCCTCCTCCCACTTCCCATTCTATTGTTCACAAACTCCCTCTTGATCTTAGAGTTCTTCCTGCTGCCTTCCTTCTGGCCTTCACAGAGACCTGGCTCCTCCTCCCTCCCTTCCCCACCTAAAGAGACCCTGAATTCCTTGTCTTTCTTTCCCAGCCTAGGTGAACCTTCTCTCCTGGTCCCAGGAAACTGATCCAGGAAGCAAAATGGAAATCCTCCTTGTTCCTTAACAGCACTGACAGACCCTCCCTCTGCTATCATCTCTCAGTTATCTCTCCTCCTTTGGGGTTTATACAATAAATCCCTTCCCTACATTTAAAGACTGGCCAACAGTTACCTTCTGGGCCCCAAGAATTCAGCATGGTCCAAGGTCTTCCTCTCCATGTCATCTTTGCCTTTATACTTGGAGACTTCAACATGAATGTTCCTGGTCCTTTGAGTAGCCTGGACAGCCTTCTCTGCTCCCATGACCTGCTCCTCCACTCTACATAAGGCTATAGATAGCTTTGATTACTTTCTCTGCCTGTTTATATTCTCTGATCATTTATCATTCTCTATATTTGAGAAATGCGGTCTTCATCAGAAAGTCCACTGTAAAATTTATTTATCAGTTATAATTACTGTGTATTTTTCTCCATCCTATTTTTTCCTGTTTATCCTATTCTCTTTTTTATCCTGTCCATTTTCAAAAGCATTTTGTTTCTGAATTTTACCTCCCCAATTATCCCTCCCTTCTATCAGAATCCTCCTATCTCTTTCCACTCCTACTTTCCTCTAGGGTAAGATATATTTCTATACTGAACTGAGTGTGCATATTGCTGTCTTTTTGAGTCGTCTCCTTCAAGTAAGATACAGGTGCTCCCCTCTCACTTTCCCCATCTTCCCCTCCCCTGTAAAAGTTCTTTTGTGTCTCTTATATGTGAGATAATTTATCCCCTTCTACTTCTCACTTTCTCATTCTCCCAGTGCATTCCTCTTTCTCATTCCTTGTGCTCCCCTCTCACTTTCCCCATCTTCCCCTCCCCTGTAAAAGTTCTTTTGTGTCTCTTGTATGTGAGATAATTTATCCCCTTCTACTTCTCACTTTCTCATTCTCCCAGTGCATTCCTCTTTCTCATTCCTTAATTTTTTAAGGTAATTTTCCCAACATATTTAACTCACACCTGTGTCCTCTGTCCATGTATACTTCTAACGGTCCCAATGATGAAAAGGATTATAGGAGTTACAACTTTCATTTTCCCACAGAAGAATGTAAACAGTTTAACCTTGTTGAATCCCTTATGATTTCTCCCTGTTAGCATTTTATGCTCTTCTTGAGTCTTGTACTTGATTTTTATTATTTTTTAAGTTTTTAAATTTATTTTAAACTTAAATACAAAAATAAGAAAAGGATAAAATATTGTTATGTACACAGCAGAACATAAGAGAGGATTCAGTATAAAGCAATACATTTCCATTTCAAGGAAATCTATACAATCTATAGAATAAATCCTAGACATTATTTTCAAAGCTGTCCTTTCTTTGCTTCCTTGTAGGTTTTCTTCTCTTCTCTGCTGTGCAGTTTTTACTATATTTTTTCCTCTTCCTTCTCTCTCTTCACCAAGAAGGTCACAATTAAGCATAAATATTTTTGTGTGTACATATATATATATATATATGTATATATACATATACACATATATACACACATACATATATATGTGTGTATATACACATACAGATAGACATAGATACACATACATATACATAGATATCCATAAACACATATACACATATACACTCATACACACACACACACACACACACACACACACACACACACACACACACATATATATGACTGTGCTATCTTTATTTCCACTTGTCATCTGTTTCTCTGAAGGTTGATAGCATCTTCTTCCATAACTCCAAGTCTTTTGATATTTTTCTAAATGCAACCAGATCATCATTTCCTACATCACAAAAAACATTCTGGCCCAGTCACATTCTATCTTTAAGATTGTCTATGAGAATTTTTCCTCTAATTATCCATATTCCCTCTATTTTTGGCTACATAGGTTTTATTTATAGAGGAAAATTTTAATTTAAAATAATGAAAATTATCCATTTTACAGTTCACCAGTGCTCGTATCTTCCAATATGGTTTAAGGTCTGATACTGTTGAATCTAGTTCCTTCATATCTTTTTTCCCTTGTTTCCTTATAGTTCCTGATCCTCTGCTCTTCCAAATGAACCTTGTTATTATTTTTTTGAAGTAAAAGAATTTTTTAGAAATTTAATTGGGATGCCATTGCTTGTATTTGAAAGTAAGATTTTCTATTCAGCTCTGGTCTTTTCATTAGTAATGCTTGAAAGTCCTCTTTCTAGTTATATCTTTATATAGTCCTCATTGAATATCCATTTTTTTTCCCCTGAAGGGTTATACTAATTATTACTGGGTAGGTGATTCTTCATTGTAATTCTTGACCTTTTGCCTTCCAGAATGTCATTTTCAAAGCCCTTCAATCCTTTAATGTAGAAACAGCTAAATCTTGCATTATTCTAAGTATGGTTCCATGATATTTGAATTGTTTCTTTTTGGTCACCTGCAATATTTTTCTTTGACCTGGAAACTCCAGAATTTGGCTATAATACGGCTGGGAATATTCATTTTACTATCTCTTTCAGTGGATTCTTTCAATTCTTTTTTATACTCTGGTTCTAAGATATCAGGGCAGTCTTTCTTGATAATTTCTTGAAAGATGATGTCTAGGCTCTTTTTCATCATGGATTTTGGGTAGTCAAATAATGCTTAACCTATCCCTCCCAGATATATTTTCCAAGTCAGTTGTTTTTCCAATGAGATATCTCACATTTTCCTCTTTGTTTTTTCATTTTCATGTTTTCTTTTATTGTTTCTTGATGCTTCATAAAGTCTTTAGCTTTCACTTGCCCAATTCTAATTTTTAAGAGATTATTTTCTTCAGTGAGCTTTTTTGCTTCCTTTTCTATTTGGCAGATTCTACTTTTAAAGGAATCCTTTTCTTCAGTGAATTTTCGTACATCTTTCTCCATTTAGCCAATTTTGCTTTTCAAGGCATTCATCTCTTCACTGGAATTTTGTGCCTCCTTTAACCATTTGGCCTGTTCTACTTTTTAAGATGTTATTTTCTTCAGTATTTTTTGTGCCTCCTTTACCAAGCTATTCACTCTTTTAAAAAAAATTATTTTCTTGTATCTCTCTAATATCTCTTCCCAGTTTTCCTCTACCTCTTTTACTTGATTTTTAAAGTCATTTTTGAGCCCTTCCTTGGCCTGAGACCATTTTGTATTTTTCTTTGAGGCTTTTGGTGTAGTAGTTTTGACTTTGTTGTCTTCTTCAGAGTTTGTGTTTTGATCTCTCACCATAGTAATTTTCTGTAGTCATGTTCTTTTTCTGTTGCTTGCTTAATTTTCAAGCCTATGTCTCCACTTTTAATTCTATGCCAAAGTGGGGCTCCGCTTCCACAAGGGAAGGATTGTGCCCAGAATTCTTTTTTTTCCTCTGGCATTTCTCCTGGAGTTGTCAGGCAGAAAAACTAAATCAATTATTACTTGGCCCTTTCTGAAGCCACACTCGCTCTCACAGATGACCATCTTCCAAGTGAAGGACCAGTTCTCCTACTAAGGAGGACTCTGGCAAAAATCTTGGCAGCAATGACTAAGAGCAAGACCCCTCTGTGATTGTCACAGTACAATCTATTTCCTTTATCTCTACAGAAATGGGCAATGGAGGCATCCTTAAACTCCCGAGGAATAACCTCTTCTTGCCATAACCTCCTCTTGGAAATTTTCTGCCACCTTTTTTATGAGCAGTGGACCCCTTGTCTTGTAAATCTCAGCTGGAATAAAGTGAACACCAGGTGCTTTGCCACACAAAAGGATCTTAATGGCTTAAAACCTCTTCTTCAGTTGGAATTTCAGGAAGACTCTGAGTCTTACTAGGTTTATGAGTCATATTGGGATAGAGTACAGGTCTGGGAATCAGAAGGGCCTAAGTTTCAATCTGATCACAGACACTTACTACGTGTGTGACCCTGGGCAAGTCACTAAACCCTATTTGCCTCAGTTTCCTCATCTGTGAAATTAACTGGAAAAGGAAATGGCAAACTACTCCAGTATCTTTGCCAAGAAAACCCCTAATAGGGTCATGAAAGGTCAGACAGAACCAACTGATCAAACAACAAATATTGATATTTGTTCATAGCACAGTATGACTGTATGATGGTGGGAAAAATCTCCCTTTGCTTCTTTTGGCAGTCACCTCTCAGTAGTCTGCATGCTACCACTTGTTATATCTTATATCCTGTTTGCTCCTTTTTATCCAGGCCATGCTGAAGACCAATCGAAAGACAGTGGGAGGTTTCTTCCTGGCTAGCAGGGATGTGGTGTGGTAGCCAGTGAGTATGTTCCACTCTATCTCCTTGTTATTGATTTGAACAGTGGCTTTCTGTAGCCTCTCCCAAGTTTCATACTCAGGAAGCCTGAAGCTCAGTTGAGGACCAGCTAGGATCTGAAATAAAAGAGAGAAGAGAAAGGCTGGGCTTCCTTTTGGACCTCACCCATGCTTGACTTACCCGTGCTTGACTCCCTTCTCTTTTGTGTACTTATTTAGAATTTAAGTGCAGTACAGGGAAAAGGAGCCTCTGGATCTTGCCCTGGGAACAAGAGAAGAATAAAGATGGGAAAGAGGGGAATGTGCTTGAGAGAGAAGCTCAGTGAGGTTGAATTCCATTCCCCTACACTTACTCTTCTTCATTGTTATTTCTTGGACCTGGATTTTTCAGCCTCCATCAGGGATTGGACAGAAAGATTAATGAAAAGAAGGGTAATATGACAGCTTAGTAGACCAAGAACCAGTGAGAGGTAGAAGACTGTGCAGGGCAGAAAGGAGAAGTAGCCTGTTCTTATGATTGAGGGGAGGGGACCAAGTCACCAAGCAGTATTAATAGACTCAAGAAAAAATAGGTTTGAATCCCACCTTTGCTACTGCCTAGCTGTGTGACCTTGTATAGGAACCCCCCTCTCTGGGCCTCAGTAGTCTCATCTGCAAAAGAGGCAGTTGGATTAGATATTTGCCAAGGTCCCACCCAGGTCTCAAGTCCATGATTCTGCATTCCTATAAAAGTCTCTGATGATCTCACCATCTGGTGTCAGCATGTTTTTCCTCTGGTTTCCAGATTGGTGCCTCTCTCTTTGCCAGTAACATTGGCAGTACCAGTTTTGTGGGCCTGGCCGGGACTGCTTCATCCTCAGGAATTGCTGCTGCACTGATTGAGATAAATGTACGTGATGCATCTGCTATATTTCTCTCTCTTTTTTTCAAATTAGAAATCATTTTAATATCAGCAATCCTTTGTATTTCCATAACACCAATAAGACTTACAAAGCTCTTTGACTCATCAGCCCTTGGGTATAGGATATGCAAGTACTATTACCACCATTTTGCAGATCTCATTCTGTTGCTCAATTGTTTGATCATGGCTGACTCTCCATGACCCCTGGACCATTCATTGTAGGTCAGTCCCTACTTTCCTCCATAATCTCCTGAAGCCTGTCCAAGCTCATGGTCATCTTCTGACATGCCCTTTCCTTTTTGCCTTCAATCTTTCCCAACAGCAAGGTCTTTTCCAGTTGGTCCCATCTTTTTATTATATGACCAAAATATTTGGTGATTTTCTCTTAAACCTACCCCAACATACACAGGGAGAGCTCCTTCTTAACCTAAGGGAATCCATTCAGCCAGTCAATCAACAAACAGTTCCAGGCTCTGTGCTGACCACTGAGCTTCCAAAGGAACTCATTTTGAGTCAAGATGGCAGCATAGAAAAGAGAGAACTACTCAAGCTCCCCCCAATACCACCTCAAATACCTATAAAATATGACTCTAAACAAATTTTAGAGCTCTAGACTCCACAAAAATGATGGAGTAACAAAGCTCCCGCTGAAGGCAGCCTGGCAGAGGGACAGAAAGGGCTCATCACAGCTTGCTGGAAGCAGAGCCCAGCCCCATGTGATTTTAGCCCCAGGCCATCCAGGAGAAGCCCCGGTTGTAGCATTCAGGAGAGCAGATCATCAGCAGCTCTGGCGATTTCCAGAATCACCAATCCACAAGAGCCAAGGACAAAGGGAAAAGGTCAGTGGAACTCAGCTAAATTTGGGGGAAAGGATCTGGCCAAACTGCCTCCAGAGCTAGAAGGAGTCTGAAGTGGTGGCCCTGCAGCTGCCTCCACATGGTTGCTTCAGAAGCTCCCGGCCTGCAGATTGCAGGGAGGCCAAGTGATCATTCAGAGGCTAAGTGCTCTTGCCTTGAGCTGCCTGGATCAGATCATGGTCTTGGGTGGTGGTCCTGAGGTGGGTTTTCAGTGAGCCAAAGCTGGTGGGGGCTGCGAAAAACAGCGGCCTCCTAATAGCTCCAGCAGCTATTAAAACCCCAGTGATTTCAAACAGAGCTCTCCCCTCCATAAGCAGAGTTTTACTACTGAGCCCAAAAGCTAAGTAATTGACTGGCAACACAAGCAGGCAAAGAAAGCAAAGCAAGCCCGGTGATCCAATTTTTTATTCTTTTTTGGGGACAAAATGGACCAAAGCATGGAATGGGAGGAAGACAACACAGTCAGAACTCCCACACCAAAAGCTTCCAAGAAAAATATGAACTGGATAGAGGCCATAGAGGAGCTTAAAAAGGATTTTGAAAATGAAATAAGAGAAGTGGAGGAAAAATTGAGGACAGAAATGAGAATGATGCAAGAAAATCATGAGAAGAGAGTCAACAACCTGACTGAAGAAAATAACACCTTAAAAAATAGACTAGCTCAAATGGCAAAGGAGGCCCCTTCAAGCCAATGAGGAGAAGAAAGCCTTAAAAAGTCGAATTTGCCAGATGAAAAAGAATCTCAAAAGCTTGCCAAAGAGAATAATTCCTTCAGAATTAAAATGGAGCAAATGGAAGCAAATGACTTTATGAGAAATCAAGATACTATTAAACAGATCAAATGTTCTTCCAATGAACAAATGAAACAAATAGAAGGCAATGTGAAATATCTCCTTGAAAAAACCACTGTGCTGGAAAATAGATCCAGGAGAGACAATTTAAAAATTATTGGACCACCTGAAAGCCATGATCAAAAAAAGAACCTAGAAATCATCCTTCAAGAAATTCTCAAGAAAAATCGCCCAGACATTTTAGAACCAGAGGGCAAAATAGAACTTGAAAGTATTCACTGATCACCTCTTGAAAAAGATCCCAAAAAGAAAACTCCTAGGAATGTTATAGCCAGGTTCCAGAGTCCCCAGATCAAGGAGAAAATAATACAAGCTGCCAA
>CM053587.1:348231443-348267127 GCA_028646515.1 Pseudochirops corinnae
GGAATGACATAAACTCTAAATTAGGTATCTTGCCTTGCAGGAGAGTAGGGGGGAAGGGAATGAGAGGGGGGATGATGGAGGGGAAGGCAGGTTGGGGGGGAGGGTTGGTAGAAGCACACACTTCTGTAAAGAGACAGGTACAAAGTAGAGAATAGAACAAGTGGAGGGCAGAATAGGAAGGAAGGAAATACAGTCAGTATTACACAATATGTTCACTGTGGAGATGTTCTGTGTAACCACACATGTATGGCCTGTATTGAATTACCTGTCTTTCCAGTGGGGGTGGATGACAAAGGAGGAATGGAAAGAATCTAGAATCTAAAGTTCTAAGATCAAATGATAATATATATACATATACATGTATTATTATTATTATTATTATTATTATTATTATTTACATTCAACTGGGAAATAAGATATATAGGCACTGGGATAGGGAGATCTATCTTACCCTACTAGAAAGTCAGAGGGGTGATGGAGGAGGATATAGTAGAGAACAGATTGGGGGAGGGGGTATACAGTGGGATAGCTATTTTAGGGTGGTGGGTAGGGGAAAGATGAGGAGAAAATTTGTAGCTCGAAATCTTGTGGAAATCAATGATATAAAACAAAAAATAAACAAAATTTAATCAAAAGAACTCATTTTATTATGAGGAGACAGAAACAGCTGACTAGATCCATCCAAAATATATAGGGAGTAGATGGGAGGCCATGGCATACAGGATGGCCCTGGTGAGGGTGGGGGAAACCTGGGAGGGAGGAGGCCCAAGAAGAGCCTCAGACAGAAGGTGGGACTTGAGCTAAGTCTCGGGGGACATCACAGAAGCTCAGAGTTGGAGATGAGAAAGGACAGTGTTTATGGTGTGGGGGAGAGGCCAGAGAAAATGCCTGGAGCTGGGAGGTGGGGTGTCAGGTGTGACACTGGGCCCATTTCCTCTGCTGTAAAAGAAGGGAGGTGGATCATGTGAATTTTGAAATCCCTAATAATTCTTCTTTTGAAATGACCTCATTGGGGCAGCTAGGTGAATAGAGCACTGGCCCTGAAGTCAGGAGAATCTCAGTTCAAATCTGGTCTCAGACATTTAATACTTACAAGCCTTGTGACCTTGGGTGAGTCACTTAACCCCAATTGCCCTGTATTCCTCCCTCCAAAATGCAAAACAAAACAAAACAAAAAAGCAAATTAAATGACATTGTTTTAAAAAATTATATCCTTTTTCTTACAGCACCTTCATCTTCTGGTACATCTCACTTCCTTCCCCCCTCCCTGAGCTAGTCATCCTCTCCACCCCCAAAATGAAGAACAAAAGAGGAGAAAATGCTTAGTAAAGCCAAGAAATGTATTAGCCAGTCTCACAGTATATGCAGCGTTCCTCACCCATAGTTCCCCACCTCTACAAACAAGGAGGGAGAGAGGTCATTCTCCTATTTCCTTTTGGGGACCAAGGTTGGCCAGGTCACCACAATTCAGCCAGGATTTTTCTTGCATTTTCCACCATGATTCTATGATCTTCAGGCTTCAGATCAAGCTCTCTCCCTCTGAGCTGCCTTGTTGTGAGGGGCTTTATCTCTTGGCTCACGTGAGGGGCCTTGGGTTTAATCCTCCTGGGCCTCAGTCTCTTCATCCATAGAAAGAGGGTATTTGACTAGATGACTTTAGAAATCCCTTTGACTGTCAAATCCATGATCCTATAAGCCAAAATTTACAGCTGTTGGCAAGTCCTTTACACCCTTTGCCTCAGTTTCCTCATCTGTAAAATGCAATATTGAGTCATGTAACTGTATAGTATGTAAACAAGTCACTGCACACAAATATACCTGTCAGTGCATGCTGGACTTTCCAATAATGTGAGACACCCTTATCTGCCAACACTTGCTTACCACTTGTCAGTGGACTTGACCACTGATGGGTTATAATCTGCATTTTGTGTGTTTCTTTAGAAAATAATGTAATCACCACAACTCACTTCCTGATTTCAAGCCCAGTGCTCTTTCCACTGTGCCACTTAGCTGCCCCAGGGCAGTCTTAAAGACTCCCTATAAAAGAGTAAAAATGTCACACTCAAAGGAATGGCTTTCTCAAGGTGGGACCCATTTTGGCCTCACTGATTAAAGCTGCAAGAGAGTTCTTTCTTGGCAGCCATATTTCCCAATGTCCCTTTAAATAATGCCATGTGAGTGTCAGGTAAATAGAGGGGAGAAACCCAGCATTTTGGGAAATTGCATTGGTTGGGCAGGATAATCCTGATTCTTTTATGATCTTTTCTCCATTTCTTGCAGGACTTGCTAGTGATGATGGTTCTAGGCTGGCTCTTTGTCCCCATTTACATCAAGGCTGGGGTGAGTACCCAAAGGGAGGGACTTTCTCTCTCCAAATCCTGCATTATCAATTCTCCATAAAATATACTTGAAAGGCTATTTGCTCTTTTATAATGCTTCAAAATTTCCAAATTTCTTTAGTTACAATGACACTGGAAGATGCATTGAATGTGAGGTTTTATTTTATCTTCTTAATTTCATAAATGAGGTAACTGAGGCCCAGAGAGGCCCAAGTTACTTACTCAAGGTCCAGTAAGGGGTAGAAATTAAACAGAGGTCCCTGGCTCCAAACCCCATGTTGGGATGATGCCTTTCCACTATAGCATTAGAGGAATGATTATAGCTGGATTGCTAGCACAGCGCTTCAGAAAGGTCCCTATTTCCCCAGTCCCAGTCTCCAGTGTTCCCATAATGCTTTGTGGTGCACTGTGACTCTTGCTTCCTCCTACCTGCACAGGTGGTGACCTTGCCTGCATACCCGAAGAAGAGGTTTGGAGGGAAGAGGATTCAAATCTTCTTCTCTGTCTTTTCCTTGTTCTCATGTATAGTCACAAAAATTTCAGTGAGTTCATCTTACCTCTGCATTTTTGTAGAATGTAAGTCCCCTGAGGGCAGATGCTGACTCCTTTCAGTCTCTTCCTTTCCATTACTTGGCACAGTTCCTGGCACAGAGTATGTGTTTGATAAATGTTGTTGAATTGAATTTGGGAGCTGCTACCAAATGGGGGAACTTTGATGTGAAAGACTGGGAGTTGTCACTGGTGGTAGAGTTATGTGAGCTTCAGAGAAAGAAGGCTAATATAAGGAAGGAGGAGCTGTCTGTGCTGCTAGAACAGAGAATCAGTGGGCTGGCTTATTGAGGGATTGGATAATTGAACCTGGTGGGCTCTGTGATCTCTAGCACTGAGGCTAGGAAAACAGTGGAGCTTGCTTCAGGTGAGCAGCATGTGGATCCTTTTGGGGGTCTGTGGGGTTGTAACTGGCATATTTAAGGAGGAAGAGCCGCTGGTTACTGCTAGTGGTTTGGTAGGCTCACCAATACCTTTTTCTCTCTCAGTGTATTCCATTGGTTGGCGAGGAAAAAACATGGAATTGTAGAATTATAGAATTATATAGATGTGGAAGGTACCATAAAGATGATCTAACCCAGTCTAGTAATTTTACATACAGTGAAATTGAGGACCAGAGAGGCTAAGAGACGCCAAAAGTTACACAAGCAGCAAGTAATGAAAGTTAGGATTTGAATTCATGTGCCCTGACAAAAATTCCAGGACTATTCCCATTAAACAACATTGCCCTCCAAGGGCTCCAGGAGAACATTGTTGGATTTATTGAACCCATTATGTGGATTTCCCAGAATGACCTTTCTGGTGCCCTTCGAGGTCAAAAATGTTATGATTCTTGACAAACGACCTTTTTTATCTGTCTCTAACATCAAATTCCCAGGCCATGGACATGTCTAACTCTTTTCAAGAAAAATGACTCGTCCAGACGTTGGCTATCAAACTTTGTCTGGCTGCCCGCGACCAAGCCACAACCTAAAGGCATGATGCTTCCCAAATCCAGTTCAACCAGTATTCAATGATCCCTTACTACCAAAACAAGATGTATGAACTTGAACCAGATCTTTGTTCTTCTTGTGCCTTGGGTTTCCCTGTCAAATAAGGGACTTAAAATAGATCGGCAATTCTCAAAGTGTAGTGTGAGTACCCCAGTGGGATCCCAAAGACCCATAAATAAAGCTCATGAGGTCAAAACTATTTTCATAATATCAGCTAGATGGTACAGTAAATAGAACACTAGGCCTGGAGTCTTGAAGTTTTGTTTAGTTGTTTCAGTTGAGTCTGACTCTTTGTAAAGTCATCTGGGGTTTTCTTGGCAAAGATACTGGAGTGGTTTGCTATTTCCTTCCCCAGATCATTTTATGGATGAGGAAACTGAGGTAAACAGTGTTAAGTGACTTGCCCAGGGTCACACAACTAGGAAGTGTCTGAGACCTGATTTGAACTAAACAATATGAGTCTTCCTGACTCCAGGGTCAGCACTCTATCCACTACACCATCTAGCTGCTCTTCTCTGGAAAACCTAAGTTCAAATCCTGCCTCAGATTTACTAGCTATGTGACCCCAGGTAAGTCACTTAACCTCTGCCTCATTTCCTCAATTTCTAAAGTGGAGATCATAAAAACACCTAACTCACAAAGCTGTGGATAAAATCAAAGAGAGCCTTTTGGGACAGGTGGCACTCAAGCTAAATGTTGATAGGGAATATGAGAGGTAGGGCAATCCACTCTACTTTAGGAAGCCTTTGGTTATTAGGAAATTTTTCCTGACATTGAGCCAAAATTTGACCTTCTATACAACCTCTACCATTTCCTTCCTGTCAAGTAGAAGAAATCAGATCTCTCATCCTGGATAACTTCAGCTGGCACTGAGGCCTCTTCTTCTTGACTGAGAAGACTGCCACCTGGCCTATGTGTCTGGGCATTTCTAGACTCATAGAATGTCAGAGCTGAAAGACCATTTGATGCATTTCCCTCAGTTGACAGGTGGGGAAACTGAGGTCTAGAGAGGCCAAATGAGATCCTCTATATCACACAGCTAGTCAGAGCTTAAGGGATCTTAGAGGCCATCTATTTCAATCTTCTTGCTTTATGAAGTGCATTGTAGCATTACAGGATTAGAAGGCAGAAACAGCAGAGTCAGGACACCCTAGAGAAGTGATAGCCCCTCTCACTTCTACCCTAGTCAAAGGCATTCATGTTATGGATGCGAACTCAGGCCACAGAGACGGAAATGAAGCAGTGATCTCCCTCACAGAACTGAGGTTCTATCAGAGGAAATGAAGAGTATATTCATTTGAAAGACAGAAGAAGCATTAGCCTTGTCCAGCTTGGTCCAGTGGGCAGAAGCAGGAAAAATGGGAGGAATTTATAGAGAGACAGATGTTGGGGTGATAGAGGAATAACAACTTAACAGTTAGAGTTGTCCCAAAAGGGAATGGGGTGTCTTTAGGCAATGCTGAGAAGAGCACTTAGATGGTTCATTGAGATGGTGGCTGGTGTTCAGGAATGGCAGAACTTCAATTTTCTTGGTGCTCTGGTACCCTTGGGTGGTCAGTCTCGAGAAGCCTTTGGACCACTTCACAGACTCAGCTTGTGTAATGTGTAACATGAGATGCATACAGTTACAAAGGATACCCATCCACCCACCCACCCATCCATCTATCTATCTATCTATCTATCTAACAATTTATCTATCTATCTATCTATCTATCTATCTATCTATCTATCATCTATCCATCCATCCATTTTTCTATCTTTCTATCATTCATGGATCCCAGATTAAGAACCACTGGTTTATGGTTTGAACTCGGTGGCTGCTGAGGTCCCATGAATTCTTACTCTCTGGAATGCTGGACAGAGGTGATACTTGAAACAGGCTCCAGCATAGGTGGTAGGACATGAGGACGGAGGGAGGGAAGAGCAAAGGAGGCACATGTGTTCCCCTCCTATTTTGTGCCTCTTGGCACAAAGGACAAGATGATACTCTGAAGCCTCTTGCAGTTTTTGGCTAAACAGTATGAACGGAGGTGTGGAAGTGGGAGTGAGATTGGGGCGGGGAGGTGCTTGTTCTCCCTGGAACTGAGGGTTCATTTTGGGGAAGAGGGGTAATAAGAGTGGACAGGCAGGTGAGGCCAGATTATGGGAGGCCTTCAATGGCAGCTACCATTGATAATGTTGGAGTGGCAGCCACATATATGGAAGTTTGCCTTTGCCTCAGCTTGTGGTGAAAGGTTTTAATAGCTATTAATCTCAAAGACATGACCTTTTGTTCACTTTTTTTCTGCCCTGAGTGATAAGACATTCTCATTGAGTTTACTAATTAAGCCACAAATTCCAATGTGATTTTAACCTTTTCACAGCATCACCCTAGAGTTGGCAAGGACCTAAGAGTCAACTGGGTCTTGTCCTTTTACATCTAAGGGGACAGGAAGAGACTGGGACTTCATCCAAGGTCACACAACATAGGCAGAATAAAAGGAGGTTTATGTGGGAGTTCCCATTGAATGGCGAAGGCACTGTACTAGAGCCCTTGAGCTTAGGGCCCAAAGGCTTAAATCCTGACATCCTGACCCTGTCACTCACTGGCTGTGTGATCTTGGCCAAGTCACTGCATCTCTCTCAGACTTAGTTTCCTCTTCTATCAGATATGGAGCTGGCACCTGACGGTCTGAGTTTTTTTTCTTTCTATTCAGACACAGAGTTGGGAAACAAAAGTAGGAATGTTACCTTCCAGGATAGAGAGAATTTTACAAATGCTTTAGTTTCTAATGGACATTTCTAATGGGCAGGGATAAGTGGGGGATGAAAGTACCAGTAATGAGCTTCTAATCACAATGTCATAGTTTTCTGAATGGAATCAGGCTTGGTCAGAACTCAAAAACCAGCAGGGTGTGTCAGGACCCCAGTCCATCCCCACAGCTCCCACCTTCCTCATGACGTGTTATATTTTCTTTTCTTTTAAATTTATTTACTATTCATTTTCAACATTCAGTTCCACAAGTTTTTGAGTTCCAAATTTTCTTCCCCTCCCTCTTTACCTCCCCCAAAGGCAGCATGCAATCTGATATATTTCCACATATACCTTCACATTAAACATTAGTCAAGTTGTAAAGAAGAATTATAATTAATGGAATGAACAAGAAAGAAGAAACAAAACAAAAAAGAGAGAGAGCCAGTAATTTGCTTCAATAAGCATTGACTCTGTAATTCTTTCTATGGATATGGATAACCTTTTGGCATATCTGTCCACTCTTATTATAGGAAATTGTTCCTCTTACTCTCTGTCCACACTGCCTGTCCACTCTTATTACCCCTCCTCCCCAAAATGAACCCTCAGTTCCAGGGAGAACAAGCACCTCCCCGCCCCAATTTCATTCCCACTTCCACACCTCCGTTCATACTGTTTAGCCAAAAACTGCAAGAGGCTTCAGAGTATCATCTTGTCTTTTGTGCCAAGAGGCACAAAATAGGAGGGGAACACATGTGCCTCCTTTGCTCTTCTCTCTCTCCATACTCATGTTCTACCACCTATGCTGGAGCCTGTTTCAAGTATCACCTCTGTCAGCATTCCAGAGAGTAAGAATTCATGGGACCTCAGCAGGTCCCTAATTCTAATATTAATTATTAGTTCCTGGGTTTGTTTTTGCAGGTAGATTCCCAAATATTTTATAATGTCTACAGCAACTTTAAATGGAATTTCTATTTCTATTTCTTGCTTTGGGCCTCATTAAAAATATATAGGAATACCTAGGATTTATTTTATTTTATATCCTGCAATCTTGTTAAAGTTATTTATTATTTCAAGTAGTTTTTTAGTTGATTCTCTAGGATTTTCTAAGCATATCATCATATCATCTGCAAAGAGTGATAACTTAGTCTCTTCTCTGATTATTCGAATTCTTTCAATTTCTTTTTCTTCTCTTATTGCAACAACTAACATTTCTAGTGTCAAATTGAATAACAGGGGTGAGAGTGGACCTCCTTGTTTCACTCTCAATCATATTAAAAATGTTTCTAATTTATTCCCATTACATGTAATACTTGCTGATGGTTTTAGGTAGATGGTACTTATCATTTTAAGGAAGACTCCATTTATTCCTATGCTTTCTAGTGTTTTAATAGGAATTGGTGTTGTATTTCATCAAAAGCTTTTTCTGCATCTCTTGAGATAATTGTATGATTTCTATTAGTTTTGTTCTTGATATGATTGATTATACTGATAGTTTACCTAATATTGAACCAGTATTGAATTCCTGGAGTAAATCCCACCTGATCAAAGTGTATTATTCCCATGATGAGTTGCTGTAATCTTTTTGCTAATATTTTATTTAAAATTTTTGCATCTATATTCAAGAGGGAAATTGGTCTAGAATTTTCTTTCTCTGTTTTGGTTCTTCCTGATTTAGGTATCAGTACCATATTTGTATCGTAAAAAGAATTAGGTAGGACTCCTTCTTCACTAATTTTCCCAAATAGTCTATAACATATTGGAATTAATTTTTCTTTAAATGTTTGATAGAACTCACTTGTAAATCTATCTGATCCTGGCAATATTTTTCCTAGGGAGTTCATTGATGGCTTGTTCATTTTCTTTTCTTTTCTTTTGCTTTTTGGAGGGGGAAGGGCAGGGCAATTTGGGTTAAGTGACATGCCCAAGATCACACGACTAGTGTGTCAAGTGTCTGAGGCCAGATTTGAACTCAGGTCTTCCTGATTCCAGGGCTGGTGCTTTATTCACTGCACCACCCAGCCACTCCAGCTTGCTCATTTTCTTTTTCTAAGATGCAGTTATTTATTTTGCTTCCTCTTCAGTTAATCTGAGCAATTTATATTTTTGTAAATATGCATCCATTTCACTAAGATTGTCAAATTTACGTGCATGCAATTGGGCAAAATAATTCCTAATTATTGTTTTAATTTCCTCTTCATTGGAGGTAAATTCAACCTTTTTATTTTTGATACTGGTAATTTGGTTTTCTTCTTTCTTTTTTAAAACCAAATTGACTAAAGGTTTATCAATTTTCATAGTTTTTTTTTCATAAAAGCAGTTCTTAGTTTTATTTATTAATTAAATTGTTTTCTTCATTTCAATTTTATTAAACTCTCCTTTGGTTTTCAACATTTCTAACTAATCAATTTCTAAGTTTGTTCTTTTTCTAGCTTTTTCAGTTGCATGCCCAATTCATTGATCTCTTTTTTCAGTACTTTATCCAAGTAAGCATTCAGAGACATCAAATTTCCCCTAAGAACCACTTTCACTGTATCCTATTCTCATTATTGTCATTTTCTTAATGAAGTTATTGTTTCTATGATTTGTTGTTTGACCCACTCATTCTTTATGATTATATTATTTAGTTTCCAATTAGTTTTTAGTCTATCTTTCCAGTGTGCTTTATAACATGCAATTTTTATTGCATCATGATGTGAAAGAGACGCATTTAATAATTCTGCCTTTATGTGCTGGATGGTGAGGTTTTTAATGCCCTTGTACATGGTCAATTTTTGCATATATGCCATGTACAGCTGAGAAGAAGGTATATATGTATATTTTTTTTATCCCCATTCAATTTTCTCCAGAGGTCTATCATATCTACCTCCTCTAAAATTCTATTCACCTCCTTAACTTCTTTCTTGTTTATTTTGAGTTTAGATTTATCAAGTTCAGAGAGAGGGGAGATTGAGGCCCCCCCACTAGTATAGATTTGCTATCTATTTCTTCCTCTAACTGCCTTAGCTTCTCCTCTAAGAATTTGGATGCTGTACCACTTGGGGCATGTGTATTTAGTAATAATATTACTTCATTGTCAATGGTGCCTTTTAGCAGGATATAATTTCCTTCCTTGTCTCTTTTAATTAGACTTATTTTTGCTTTTTCTTTGTCTGAGATTAGAATTGCTACCCCTCCTTTTTTCTTTTTACTTCAGCTGAAGTATAATATATTCTACTCCAGTGTTTTACCTTTACCTTTTGCATATCCCCCTGTTTCAAATGTGTTTCCTATAAACAACGTATTGTTTTTTCTATCCACCAAACAGATTATTATCTGCGTCTTTCTCTCCATCCTATTCCCTCTCCTGTTTATGCTTTTATTTTCCCTTCTCCCTTCCCCTCCTCAAAAAAGTTTTGCTTCTGATCAGCACCTCCCTCAATATTCCCTCCCTTCTAACCACCCCCCTCCTCTTTCTTTCCCCTTTCCCTTCCTACCGGCTGTAGAGCATGTTAGATTTCTATACTTAACAAAGTATGTTATACCCTTCTTCAACCAAATCCAATGAAAGTAAATCTCAAACAATGCTCTTATCCTTCTCTTCTTTCCCTCTACTATAATAAGTTTTTTTGTTTCTCTTCACATTAGATTACTAGACTTAACTGAGTATGTTATTCCCTCTTTGAACCAAAACCAAAAATTACGGCAAAGCTCATACAATGCTCATCTCCCTCCCTTCTTTCCCTCTACTGCAATGTTTTTGTGAATCTTCAGGTGACATCATTTACCCTTTCCTGTCTTCTCCTTTTCTCTTCTTCCTTTGTACCCCTTAATTAGTTTTTTTTATCATCATATCAGTTAATTTATACCCACACCCTCTAACTATGTATATGCCTTTAAATGTTGTGATAATTATATAATTCTCAAGATGTCATCCTCCCATATAGGGATGTAAACAGTTTGCTCTTATTGAATAACAAGTGTGTGTGTGTGTGTGTGTTTCCTTGTTTACCTTTTTATGTCTTTCTTGAAGCTTGTATTTGAAGATCAAATTTTCCATTGAGCTCTGGCCTTTTCATCAGAAATGTCTGGAAGTCTGTTATTTCGTTGAATGACCATCTCCTTGCCTGAATGATTATGCTCAATTTTGCTGGGTAGTTGATCCTTGGTTATAGTCCAAGTTCCTTTGCCTTATGATATTCCAATCCCTCTGATTTTTAACGTACAAGCTGCAACATCCTATATAATCCTGACTGTAATTCAACAATATCTGAATTGTTTCTCCTGACTGCTTACAGTATTTTCTCCTTGACCTGATAATTCTAGAATTTGTCTACAATATTCCTTGGAGTTTTCAATTTGGGATCTCTCTCAGAAGGTATTCAGTAGAATCTTTTGATGACTATTTTACCTTCTGGTTGTAGGATCTCAGGGCAGTTTTCCTCGATGATTTCTTTGAAGAGACTGTCCAGGCTTTTTTTTTCCATCATGGCTTTCCAGTAGACCAGTAGTTCTTAGATTCTCTCTCCTTGATCTGTTTTCCAGGTTAGTTGTTTATGCAATGACATATTTTACATTTTTTCTATGTTTTCATTCTTTTGATTTCATTTGACTGATTCTTGATGCCTAAAAAGTCATTAGCTTCACCTCGTCTAATTCTAATTTTTTAATGAATTGTTTTCTTCAGTTTTTGTACCTCCTTTTCCATTTGACCAGTTTTTACTTTTCTTTTTTTGCTTTTTTTTTTTGGAGGGCAATTGGGGGTTAAGGGACTTGCCCAAAGTCACATGGCTAGTAAGTGTGTCAAGTGTCTGAGGCTGGATTTGAACTCAGGTCCTCCTGACTACAGGGCCAGTGCTCTATTCACTGTGCCACCTAGCCACTCCCCAGTTTTTACTTTTGAGGAATTATTTTCTCCAGTTAGGTTTTTTACCTTCTTTTCCATTTGGCCAATTGTACTTTTTAAGGAGTTGTTTTCTTCTGTGAATTTTTTTTTCCATTTTGCAAATTGTATTTAAAAATAATTGGTCAATTTATCTTCTGCCTCTCTAATTTGACTTTTAAAATCCTTCTTGAGCTCTTCTAAGAATGATTTTTGGGCTTGAGAGCAATTCATATTCCCTTTTGAGGTTTCAGATGTGAGTATATTGTCAATGCTGTCCTCTTCAGAATGGGAATTTGGTTCTTCCCACTCACCATAACAGGATTCTATAGTCTGTTTTTCCAATTTTTTTTTTGCCCATTGTGATTGCCTGTTCCATGACTTTTAAAGTGAATCCTTTGAGCACAGAGGGCTCTGACCAAAACTTGTGCTGGGAGCTAGGGGTCCGATAACCGGCTTTGTGTGCTATGGTCTCTGGTTCTGTCAGTTAGTGGCTATATAATGCTGCAGCTCACCTGGTGCTGAGCTGGAACTGGCTGGTGAGGGCCGAGGCTGAGGCCAGAACATTCTGTATTTCACCAAGGTTACACTGAAGCTCGAAGCATGAGGTGTGGGGGAGGGGTGGTCTGGTGGCTTCAAGTTTTCACTTCTCTGCCCCTGGGCTAGAGCTCAGGCAGGCTCACCTTCTGGTGGCCTGCACCATGCTGGTGTCTGCCAATTCCCCTCATTGTGCGAAAGCATACCTGGGTTCTAGGGTTGGTGCTTGCTGACTCCCGCCCCCCCCCCCCCGGGATTCAGGATCTGCCACTAGGATGCCTCCTGTCCTGTACTGGTCCCCAATAGCCACAGCACAGCCATGGCCACTCATGTGTTGTTTTTCACTCAGTGATACAACCTTCATACTTTCCTCAAATAATGTCTACTCACACATTTGATATCACTTCCTTTTCTTGGTTGGGAGAGGGTAGGATGGGGTCTATACCTGTGTGAAAAACTTCCAGTGTGGACATTCCTTCCATCAATGCAACTCATCTCTGACTTAGAATCTTTTTAGAGTTCCCTGGAAGCACTAGGAAATGAAGTTGCAGTCCAAAGACAGGACTGGAATCCAGGGCTAACTGGCTTTCTCTCCCATGCTACCTTTCCTCTTAGTCTCTCAGAGTTCCATATGCAGTGTCTCTAGGGAGACACTGGACCCTCTAATTTTCTGCACATTTCTCTCGTCTGTGGGTATCCTGCTCACTGTTTAGAACAGTCAGGTGGGGAAGCTGCAGCTTTAAGGCCACGTGTGTCTTTCTAGGTCCTTGGGTGCAGCCTTTTGACTGAGTCCAAGTTTTACAGAAAAAAAGCTTTTATTGAGGGGATTTTTTTCTGGGAAGCTTGGATTCCATCAATGGGCCACATCTGAGGACCTAGAGGGCCACATGTGGCCCTGAAGCTGTAGGTTCCCCACCCCTGGAAAAGAGCATTCATACATCTGAGGCTGTCAGGTGGTGCCATGGTAGACAGCAAGGCCCTGGAGTCAGGAAGACTCCTGGGCAAGTGACTCCTGTGACCCTGGGCAAGTCACTTACCTTGTTTACCTCAGTTTTCTCATGTATAAAACGAGGAAGAGAAGGAAATAGTAAATTGCTGCAATGTTTTTGCCAAGAAAACCCCCAATGGGGTCACAAAGAATTGTACATGATTGAAAAAAACTGAACAAGAAAAATTCCTAGGTCTCGTAGCTACTAAGATGTCAAGAAAAGAATGTTGGACTTAGAGTTTTTGAGCTTTCTCAGCTGTATGACTGAGAAAATCACTCAACTTCTCAGGGATTCCCTTGCCTCCACTGGGAAATAAGGTCTTTAGACTAGGGGACCTCTGGGGTCCCTATCAGTCCAATCAAAGACTCAGTAAATCTCTCTGATGAATCCCCATCACATCAGGAAAATGATCTATAAGTCTGAGTATGCTGCACAAAAATTGAATTTTTTGTGTGGGGGGGGAGGAGCAAAGCAACCTTTCAAAGATTGTCTACTGAGGCACAGATGGGCTGCATTCTGGAATGGTGGTGAGACCACCTCCAGACAAAATCACTTCTCTGGGGAAGACACTTGCCCAAGGTCACATGGATAGTAATGGACAGAGCTGAGATTCCAACTGAGGCCTTCCTCCTCCAAACTCAGGGCTTTCCCCCATTACTTTCTCATCATCTGGGTCTGAATTACTTATGCTACACATGAGAAAGCTGAAGCCCACTGACAGGGAGATGCCAGAGGCAGTGAGTCACAGAGCCAGGATTCAAACTCAAGTCTTGGGATTCCCAACTCACTGCAGTCCTCTGGACTCAACAACTTTCTATTCATCTTAGTCTGACCTCCCCATTTTACAGAGAACAAAACTGAGACCCAGAGAGGAGAGGCCAATGGCCAAGACCACCCAGCCACTAAGTCAGAGAGCCAGGGTTCAAGGTCAAACCTTCTGATTCCAAATCAGGTGCACTTTCCAGTAGAATGCTACACTACTTCTCCATCACCCTGATCTATCCCTCTCTTTGTATAGATCAAGTAAGGGAGGCCCAGAGAGGTAAGGAGACTTCCTCAAGGTTTCACAGTAATTACAGTGGCATAGCCAGGACAGGACCCAGATTGTGACTCAGAGCGCAGGTGTCTAACCTGGGGGATTTTGTATCTCCAGTCATCATTAGCCCCTTTGCAGCCATGAGCCTCCATTCTCCTTGATCCTGACATCTTCTCTCATTCTCAGGGGGACATGTTCACGGGAGCCATATTCATTAATGTGGCCCTTGGGCTGGATCTTTATGTAGCCATCTTCATCCTATGGGTCATCATGGGGATCTTCAATATTGCAGGTGAGTCCTTCAGCCTCTGCTGGGGGTTCTCTATCTGACCCACTGCCCTGTAGGCCCCTGGACTCCTCAGGACAATGCCTACCATATGAGGCCTCATTGAATAAACTTGGGTTGTTTAGACAGGAGGAGAGAAGACTTACAGGGTCCATGATCCCAAACTTCAAGAATTTGAAAGGTGTCATGGAGCGGAGGAATTAGATCTGTTTGTTTTGCTTTGTCCCACAAGGCAGAACCAAAAGCAAGGAGTGGACATTGTGAAGAGGCAAATTTGTGCTGAATGGATGGGAGAACTTTGTAACTGTGAGAGCTGCCCCAAGGTAGGACAAGCTGCCTCCAGAGGGAGTGAGTTCCCCATCACTGGAGGCCTCCAAGCAGACTGTGGAATCCCTTGTCAGGGATATTATCATATGTATTCTTTGGGGACATGGGCCAGACTCAGTGGCCTTTGAGGCTCATTGCAGCATTGAGAATTTGTGTTTCTATTACTAAGGTAAGGAGGACGGAGTATGGTATAGTGGAAGGTAGCAGGAGGCCTGGATTCAAATGCTGGTTCAGCCTTTGTGAGATGTTGGGCAAGTCATGGTCCTTCTCTAATCCTGAGTCTCCTCATCTATAAAACAAAGGTTGCACAGTTTATAGGAACTTCTAGGGTCATCAAATAGCAGTCCTATGGATATATGCTACAAGGAGACGGCACCCATTCATGCCCTATCTGTAACTTGGGCACAGCCCAGACAAAATGAATGAACCCCCAGCATGTAGATGTTGGGACCTGGGCATCTGTGGGTTGAAGAGGAAGGTCAAGGAACAGTGGTCAAAAATTTAGACGAATTCTGGGAAGGCTCAGGTGTGTACAGTCCAAGGCAGTCAGTGAATGACCACTGAAGGGGATCCAGAAGCATCATACACATGTACACACAATCGTACAGACACATGCACACACCGAATGCCAAGGTCAACCCAATTGGTCACACTAACCCAATTGGTACATGCAATGCAGCAACATGCAAAGAACATGTGGCTGGATTTATGGGGTGTGGTTGCAAATCCCAGCTCTTCTACTTGGGTGGTCTTAGATGGATCAGTGCCCTTTTATGGACCTCAGTTTCTTCCTCCATAAAATAAGGGGGTTAGATCAGATGGTCCTGTGTGGCTCTAAATCTCATGGATACCAACAACCGATGGCTACATAAGACTTCACCCTGTCTTACTGAGCATCACAACAACTCTGGGTAATGTGGGATCTTAGATTTTGACCTTAGAGGTCCTAGGTTTCAACTCCCTCCTTTTACAAGGGGATAACTAAGATCTGGACAGGTGAATATACCTGTCCAAGGCCAGACAGAGTAGTGGCTAGTACACAGTAGGTACTTAATGGATGCCTATTGATGAATTGCTTGATTGATTTGGCAGAGCACAGATCTTAACAGAGGTCCTCAGCCTCCTAATGCACCCTTCTCTCTACTGTATAACAGTGTTATTATTATCTTCATTTTTATAGATGAGGAAACTGAGAATCACAGAGTTTAAGTGACTTGTCTGGGCCACAAAGCTAGTGAGGGCCAGAGGCAGGATTTGAACCCAGGTCTCTCTAGAATCCCTATATCTGTTATGCCAGATCATATATGATCCTTGGCCATTATGGCAGAGTATTGGGTCAGGGTTTGGGGAGATCAGAGAGGAAAACCAGGGGGACACAAAACCAAAGAACTCTCCAAGGTGGGTGAACCCAAGCCATGGCAGAAAGCCAGGAGTGCAGGCAGGGTGAGAGAAGAGAGATACAACATTAAAGCAGCAATGGTTTCTATTGTTACTGCATTGTGTTCCTTCCCCCGGAATCCAAATGTCCTCATTTCTCTCCTTGTCCTTGGCAGGTGGCTTGGCCTCTGCAATTTACACTGACGCCCTGCAGATGGTCATAATGACTGGTCAGTTCTGTCATCCTCACTGGCTTTGGTAAGTCCAGACAGACAAGGCCAGAGATCTCTTTGGGGAATGGAGGGTGGGCCTGAGCAGTGGGAGTGTTGGATCAGATCCAGGAGCCAGGGAGCCTATTGCCGGCTCTGTCCATCTGTCCATGTCCCCTGGGGTTTCTCTTCTTGCTGTCTGGTAATCTGTGATTTCAGCAGTGAAGAACTCTGGGGAGGAAAAGAGCCCACTTTATCATGGAGAGTAGTGTGGTTGAGTAGAGATGTCACTGGCCCTAGATTCAAATCCTAAATTTCATGTTTAACTCTGTGATCCTGGCCGAGTCACTTCACTCTATTTGCTTCACTGTTCTTTTCTGTAAAATGACACCATTGGATTAGTTGACCTTTGAGGGTCCTTTAAGTTCCACACCTATAATTAGGCTGTGGTCCAAGTATGGTCTCAACTCCCAGATCTCCCCAGATTTAGTCTTATCCCTGTGATAGATTGCTTATTCCACCTACATCTGCTTTAGTATGTCACCATAATGTCCCCAGAGATGTGGCCAGTCTCATTCTATCTCTGTCTCTGTCTGTTTCTCCTTCTCTCTCTCTCTCTCTCTCTCTCTCTCTCTCTCTCTCTCTCTCTGTCTCTCTGTCTCTGTCTCTGTCTCTCTCTGTCTCTGTCTCTCTGTCTCTCTCTGTCTCTGTCTCTCTGTCTCTCTCTCTCTGTCTCTCTCGCTTTCTCTCTCTCTAGCTATCTCCACCCTAGGGGTAACACTGGTGTGTGTTCATGTGTACATTTCTGCTATATGCCAATATAGTTTCTGAGCACCATCACAGTTCACTTCCCATTTATACTAAATTAGTTCCCATGACACCAGTAATTTTTAAATATAAAAAGATTACTAATCACCAAGGCAAGTGAAATAATAATTATAACATTTACTCAATAGAAGGCAAAAGTAGAAATTATAACTTTTAATCAATACAAGGCAAATAATGAATAACCAAACATCCCCTCAGGAACATGGGTCATTACCCTCTTATCAATGCATACCAGTCTCCATGTGGAAAGTCAGGCACACACTTCAAGAAACTTAGCAGGTATATGCATGAGTTAGAAACTCATGTTCCTAGGGCACATCAAAACTCTGGACAGTAGCTCTTGATGTCCTCAATTCTTTCACGAACAAAATAAACCATAACTTATCTGCTAGCTTCCCCTTCTGTTTCTCACTACTCCTCTTGCTGGGCAAGTGTTCTTCTGCCCTAAAGGTGATGGAATAATAACAAGCACTTTCCCCTCACAGCCACCTTTCCCAGGGCTCTGAGAAAAAGTGTTATGCACTTAAACCTGAGAACTGTGAAACTCCAGATCTTTGAATAGCAGGAGATTAAATTTTGTCCAATGAATTCTAAGTCTTATCTCACAGCAAAACCCAATTCACAGCTAAGTAGAAGCAAAGTCTGTCTTTTCCTCCTTGAACCAGAGAGGGGAGAAGAGAGCAACCAAGGCATTCTGGAGAAGGTTCTCCTTTTTCAGGCTGTGGATGGTAGTAGTGAGCAACATACTTCAGCATATGACACTGCATACCTTTCAGCAGCCATGACATTTTTATTTCTACAATTTTGAAGGAAATCATCCCACAGCTTATCACACCCTTCCCTGTCTTAGTAAAGACAAAATGGTTGGCATCACCAATTGCACACCATCTCAGCAGGATCGACCTCTGTCTTGTAGGTATCGTCAACCCTTGACTGAAACAGAGACAGAAAAAAACCTGGAAATGTCAGAGGATGCTCATAAATGTTCTGGAGTTGAGGCAGCCAGCAGAGTGGCTCCAGGTAGGGGAGAGATACCTCCCCATCAGTGTCAGGGCAGGGATTAGAAGAACTAGCAGATGGGCTCCATATATTGCTGGATATGATATGTAGTCTCCTTTGTCCTCATTTCACAGAGTTTAGCCAGTATATTTCACTAGGAAGCATCAAATGCTTTTGCAGTGTGATTTAGAAAGACAATAGGACACGCCTTCTCCTTTAAACCATTTAGTCACATCCTTCTGTGGTTCTTTGCTTTCTTTGGAATCCATGAGGTCAGTTGACTAACTAGAAGCTGATTCCTTTCTCACAATGTGTATTTGACAAATTTCCTTCAGTTATTTGGAGACCATTTCCCCTTCTATTATTAATATTATCTTTGTTGGTCAATCTGCTTCTACTCAAGGTCTATATTTGAATTTTCTTCTTCCTGAGATTTTGATGATTTCCATTTTTTCTTTTATTTTTCACTTTTGCTCACTTTTTGACTCCCTTCCCTTTGATGGCAGTTTCCCTGGGAGCTGGCCCTCAAAGCTGTCTCAATATCCTCCCACACCGGATAATTCATAGTTCACCAATCTTTGCTCCAGGTGACTTCTAGGAAGACAGAATTTGCCCCAGTTGTATGCTTTGCTCTTTCCCTCAGGTTTAATGGCATGTGAGAACTTCCCCCTGCCCCCAAATACACAGAGAGAAAGAAAGTGTGTGTGTGTGTGTGTGTGTGTGAGAGAGAGAGAGAGAGAGAGAGAGAGAGAGAGAGAGAGAGAATGTCCTACTCCATTTTCTGGTGAAGCTCTGTTGAGGCACCTCTCCTTGATGCTGCCATGATCCCTCTTGTTAGTGTCACAGCCTGATCAAATTTCTTCAGCTAGGCTCTCCTTAGCAGCATCAAGGAAGGTGGGAGAGTATAGAGTAGAGTTCTGTTGCAAGCCTCTGAGTGGATTTGTGCAACCTTGCTGACTGGTGGCTGGTGAGAGAGGGGGTGCTGGAATGGGCATAGATATGAGCCTTCTCTGTTACTAGCTCATTGAGTTTTTGCATTGTATGGCTTGTTGGTGTCTTACACAGTGGACACAGATAAAGTTGCTTTATCTTTTGCACGTAATTCCTGTTTTGGAGAGGTATGACGGTATCCCTATGAAAGTCTAATTGTAAGTTACATAGACCCTGCTCAGGTCAGAGTTTAGAAAATGGTTTAGGGAAAACTTGTCCAATCATCTATGCTTTCTGGCTGAGTGGTCTGTGTAGTTTTGGGGCTTGGTGGTCCTGAGGAAGTGGTCTTGTGCTAACAAAGTCCATAGCAGTTCAGTGGCCTATGATGAAACTTTCTTGTTGTATCCATCCATATCACTCAGTCACTAAACATTTATTAAGCACCTACTATGTGCCAGAAATTGTACTAAGCACTGGGACAATGTGATGAAAGGTGTTACTTAATTCAGGAACAAACAGGAATGCCATGCTGGGAACTAGCCAATACTCAAAGAACTTTAATTTCATTGGTGCAATCCACTTTTCCCCCTTCTTCCTATACTGATATCTCCTTCATGCCTCAGGAGACAATCTGAAGACATTCTTAGAGCAAAATAAGCCAACTAACCACTCCACCCCACTGGAAGAGCAAAAAATCAATCAAACAAACAAAAAGAACCATCAGGAAAAACAACTGGAGATGAGCCTGTCTGAACTCAGTCCAAGACCTTAGGTGACAAATACACATTGTTCATCACTAAGGCAGCACTCAAAGGCTTTCTAGTGGAGCAAAACCTTCCTGACCTTGCATTCTTGCCTATTATCATCTTTGATGGTCTGGGGTTACTCCCACTTAACAAAGAGACACTAGAGGAAGATCATAGGGAAGGACTATCACAATCCCATGTCAGGCACCATACTAAGCACTGTTGGCCTTGAGTCTCAATTGTGTCCAACTCTCTGTGATCCTATATGGGGAGTTCTTGGCAAAGATAATGTAGTGGTTTTCCATTCCTTCTCCAGCTCATTTTATAGATAAGGAACTAAGGGAAACAGGATTACATGACTTTCCCAGGATCACACAGCTAGTAAGTGTCTGAAGTTGGATTTGAACTCAGGAAGATGAGTCTTCCAGAACTCAAAGCTGGCACTCTATTTACTGTACCATTTAGGAGCCCACTAGGGATACAAAAACAGAAAGGGAATTATACCTGCCTTCAAGGAGCTTACGTTCTTTTGGAAGAAAATATGTATTCACAAGTAAGCATGATACAAGATAATTTGAGGTGGGAAACAGGATGACCTGGAGAGGATCAGGAAAGACTTTTGCCAGGTAGAGGAGTGAGAAGGACAATAGTTTTGGGACACTATGGCTGCTGATGGCATTCATGTGCTTGGACATAACTATCAGGGCCTGAAGACAGGTTCACCTGAACTGGCCTCTTGGCTTACCCTGGACTCTCAGAATTAACTTTTTCCTGATGCTTTTAGCTTTTGCAGAAGTGGGAGGGTATGAGGCCTTCATGGAGAAGTACATGAAAGCCATCCCATCTGCTATCATGGACAAAAATGTAACTCTGAACCCAGAATGCTACACACCCAAAGCAGACTCCTTCCATCTCTTCCAGGATCCCATCACTGGTGAACTGCCATGGCCAGGAATGCTCTTTGGAATGAGCATCATTTGTGTTTGGTACTGGTGTGCAGATCAGTTGAGAGGTCCATGAGTGAGGAAAGGCCTAATGACAGCTTCACTTTTCTGTATAAAAATAGAAAAAAAGGGATCCCAGATCTGTAGCTGGAAGGAACCTGAGATCTTCTAACCCAGTCCCCTCCTCCTACAAATAGGCAAACTGAGGGCCAGAGTGGTTAGGTTTGCCCACAGCTATATGGCTAGTGAGAGATAGAGGTAGAATTCAAACCCAGGTCTCTGACCCCAAAGCCAGTAGTCATCCCACTGTACAGTTCAACCCCTTCATTTTTCAGGTAAGGAAACTGGCTTAGAGAGCATAGGGGATTTGACCAAGATCATTCAGATAGAGTGTTTAAGACATGCCTCGTGCTGTCCCTTCCTCAACTGCCTCTTAGAACCCTGGCTTCCTTCAAAGTTCAGCTCAAGGCCATTACTGGCCTTCTTGTTGTTGACTACCATCTACCACTGGAAATTCTTTTGTGTATACTCTGTCCTTTCTTATTTGGGTGTATCCCTTTAGAAGAATGGAAACTTCCTTGAGCACAGGAATGGATCCATTTTAAACTCTGTATCCCAAGGGACTAGCACAGAGTGGGTATTTCATAGTTATTTATTGAGTTAAATTGAGTAGAAGAGATAAAATTGAACCCACTGTGTGATCCTGGGTAAGTCACTTTACCCTGATTGCTTCCTGGAAAAAAATATTTGAACACAAAGCTGAATCAAAGGTCAGTGATTTTTTTCATACTACTTAAGAAAAAGATGATGTCCTTCTTTGTGCAAAAAAATTTCTTCTTTCCAAAGTGTTTCTAAATCATTCTTTTATTTGAATGTCCCAAGAATGCTTTGAGGGAGGCAGGACAAGGATGAACAGCCTTGTTTTACAAAGAAGAAGCTAAAGCCCACAGAAGGGCAATGACTTGCCCAAAGTCACAAGTAGCCAATGAGTGAGTGGTGGAGTCAAGGACTCAAATATCAACATTCCAATGTCAAAGTGGCCACAACACTAAAATGTCAGTAGGGCCAAGAATACAAAGTGAGATCAGAGGAAGGAAGGAACAGAACCATTGAGACACCGAGTCACAGAATCTCGGAGCTGAGTTGGCCATCAATCCAGTCTTTGCTTGAAGACCTTCAGTGATGGGGCACTATCTACCTCCTCAGATATCACACCCCTCTTCTGAAAAGCTCTAATTTCAGGGAAACAAACAGACCAATCACTAACCAACATCAAATTACAATTTTCAAAGACCTATTTCTCTTCACTTTCTCAACTTTTCTTTTTCTTTTCCTCTCTCCATGTTTCCTTTCTCACTTCATCCTTTTTCACTTTCCCCTTCCTTTATCCCTCCTTTTCTTCTTCTCTCTCCCTTCCTCTTTTACTTCTTCTTCCTTTCCTCTTTCCCTCCCCTTACCTTACACACACACACCCACAGACACACACTTTTCTCTTTTCTCTTTTTTAAAAAAATTTTCCAATCTATTTTTTTTAGTTTTCAACATTCATTTCCACAAGATTGTGAGTTACAATTTTTCTTCCTGTCTTTCTTCTACCCCCACCTCAAAATAGCGAGCCTACTGAATACTTCTTTCCCCAGTCTGTTCTCTCTTATGTCCTCCCCCATTCCCTCCACTAACTTTCTAGTAGGGCAAGATGGATTTCTATACCCCAGGGCCTGTATATCTTATTTCCCAGTTGCATGTAAAAAAATTTTTTTAAACATTTGTTTTTAAAACTTTGAGTTCCAGATTTTTTCCCTTCTTCCCTCTTCAGCCCCCCGGCCCCCCGGGGAAGCAAGCATTTCAATATAGGTTGTACATGTGAAGTTACACAAAACATTTCCATAGTAGTTATATTGGGAAAGACTAAATATATTTCCCTCCATCCTATCCTGCCCTCCACTTATTTTATTTTCTCCTTTGACCCTGTCCCTTTTCAAAAGTGTTTGCTTCTAACTATCTTCTATCCCAATCTGCCCTCCCTCCTTTTATCCCCTCTCTTATCCCCTACCACCCTATTTTCCTGTAGGGTAAGATATCAAACTGAGTGTGTATGTTATTCCTTCCTTAAGCCAAATTCAGTGAGAATAAGGTCGTCCCATTCCCTTTTACCTTCCCGCACTTCCCCTCCATTGTAACAGTTTTCCCTTGTCTCTTTTATACGAGATAATTTACACTAATCTATCTGTCCCTTTCTCCTTCTCCCAATAAATTCCTCTCTCACCTCTTAATTTTATTTTTTAGATATCATCCCTTCATATTCAACTCATCCTATGCCCTCTATCTATGTATGCATGTACATACACATGAACACACTCATACATATATTTATATACAATACACTGTCCTATACATACGTATATATGTATGAATGTATATATATATATATATATATATATATATGTATGTATGTATGTATATTCCCTTCAACTATCCTCATACTGAGAAAAGTGTTGAGTTACAATGATTGTTTTTCCATGTCGGAATGTAAATAGTTCAACTTTAACAAGTTACTTATGATTTCTTTTTCCTAGTTACCTTCCCATGCTTCTCTTGCTTCTTGAATTTGAAAGTCACATTTTCTGTTCAGCTCTGTTGTTTTTTTTTTAATCAAGAAAGCTTGAAAATCCTCTATTTCATTGAATATCCAATTTTCCCCTGAAGCATTATACTCAGTTTTGATGGGTAGATGATTCTTGGTTTTAATTCTAGCTCCTTTGACTTACAGAATATCATATTCCAAATCCTTCAATCCCTTAATGTGGAAGCTGCTAGGTCTTGTGTTATCCTGATTGTGTTTCCACAATACTCAAATTGTTTCTTCCTGACTGCTTACAGTATTTTCTCCTTAACCTGGGAACTCTGGAATTTGGCTATAATAATCCTAGGAGTTTTCTTTTTGGGATCATTTTCAAGAGGCTATTGGTAAATTCTTTCAATTTCTATTTTGCCCTCTGGTTCTAGAATGTTGGGGCAATTTTGCTACATAATTGCTTGAAAGATGATGTCTAGGCTCTTTTTTTGATCATGGCTCTCAGGTAGTCCAATAATTTTAAAATTATCTCTCCTGGATCTATTTTCCAGGTCAGTGGTTTTTCCAATGATATATTTCACATTGCCTTCTATTCTTTCATTTCTTGGATTTGTTTTATAGTATCTTAATTTCTCATAAAGTCATAAGCTTCCATTTGCTCCAGTCTAATTTTGAAGGAATTATTCTCTTCAGTGAGTTTTTGAAATTCCTTTTCCATCTGGCAAATTTGTCTTTTTAAGGCATTCTTTTCCTCACTGGCTTTTTGGGTCTCTTTTGCCATTAGAGTTAGTCTATTTTTTAAGGTGTTATTTTCTTCAGTATTTTGGGGGCTCTCCTTTAGCAGGCTGTTGACTTACTTTTCATGATTTTCTCCCATTATTCTCATTTCTCTTCCCAATTTTTCCTCCACTTCTCTTACTTGATTTTCAAAATCCTTCTTGAGCTCTTCCATGGCCTGTATCCAATTCATATTTTTTGGAAGCTTTTGATGCAGGAATTCTGACTCTTTTGTCTTCCTCCCATTCCATGCTTTAATCCTTTTTGCCCCCAAAAAAGAAATCTATGGTCTGATTGCATTTCCTCTGTTTGCTCATCTTACCAGTCAATTACTTGACTTTTGAGCTCTTTGCCATGGTAGAAATCTGCTTCTAGAATGGAGAGAGCTTTGTTCCAAATTGCTGGGGCTTTTGCAGATGCCAGATCTATGAGGAGGGCACCCTTTCTACAGCCCCCACAAGCTCTGGCACATTGGCCACACACCCCAGGACCATCACCCAAGACTGTGATCTAGATCCAAGCAGGTCAAAGCAAGAGAAATTACCCTCTGAATGGTTGCTTGGTCCCCCTACAATCTGCAGGCCAGGAGCTCCAGAGGCAGCCACAGGGCAGTAGCTGTAGCCACCACACTGATGCCCCTTCTTGCCCTGGGGGCAGGGGCCCAACCATGCTCTTCTGTCCCCCTGTTCCAACAGTTTACAATTGACCTTTTACTTTCTCTTTGGCATTTATGGGTTGAGAAGTCAGGAAACTGCCATAGCTGCTGGTGATTCACTCTCCTGAAGTCTGCTCTGGCTGCTGCTGGTCAGGGCTGCCCTGGAGCCAGAACTGCTGAACTCATGAGGGACTGTGCTCAGCTCCCAGCATGCTGTGATGGACTCTTCCTTTTGCCCTGCCAAGCTGCCTTCAGGGGGACTTTTGTTTCTCTCTGTCACTTTGTCGGTGACTCTAAAATTTGTTTAGAGTAATTTTTTTAAAAATATATTGGAAGGGATTAGAGTGGTAGCCCACACCAAGTTCATGCTTTTACTCTGTTGTCTTGGCTCTGCCCCCTTTTCTCTATCTCTCCTTGAACACATACACAATCATTTATTCATTTCTTTATTCAGCTATAGTTCAAATTTCACGAGATCACGCATTTAGAGACCTCTAAGATCCTCTTCACCTTGCAGAAGGGAAGCAGGTCAAGAGACAGAAAAGAACCTGCCCCATGTCACACAGTTAAGAATCCCAAACAGAAAGATCATCACAGAATCATAGCTGTAATTCCCCACAGTGTCAGACTGTTGGCTCTGAAGTTGGCTCTGAAGTCTCTCTCTGATTATAAGTGATAAGAATTGGTTTGTGATGATTTCATGGTTGTTTTTCAGGACATTCTCCTCAAGAGATTAGGAATGTGTCCCCAAGAATTCTCAGCTTGCCTCAGTGAGCCAGCATGCATTGATCATACAATAATTCATTTAAAACCTTCTCCAAATCATATTCTTGGCCAATACTCTGTGTTCCCAAAGATTATTTTCTAACTTCCCTTCCCTACTGTGAATCCAGGCTTTTTTTTGTGCACAAATACTCATGAAAGGCAAGGTCATTGTTCTTCTCTGCCTCCTCACATCATGTGGAACATGATCTACCCTTTATCATGTCTCCCTAAAGGTAGCAAAACCCAGAGGATCACATTGATCATAGAGTTCAATACCTTCATTTTAGAGATGAAGAAACCACTGCTCAGAGACATTGAAATGTTTGCTTGAAATTACACATAGAGTAGTTATAAGAGATGGAATTTGAACCCAGACTCTGACTCCAGAACCACTTAGCTAATAAGCATTTATCATGTACCTACTATGTGCCAGGAATTATGCTGAGTATTCATGGTACAAAAAGAAGCAAAAATTCCCCATCCTCAAGGAGTTCACAGTCTAGTGGGGGGAATACAACATGCAAACAACCAGACACAAATAAGTTATATAGAGGATAATTGGAGATCATCAGCAGAGGGAAGACCCCAGGATTGAGAGTTTTGGAGAAGGCTTCTTGTAGAAGCCTTGTATCTGCTGTTTGAAGGAGGTTGGGGAGGGCAGGAAGAGGAGGGAGCACATTCCCAGCATAGGAGATGACCAGAGAAAATGTCCCGAGCCCAGAGAGGGAGGGTCTTGTTCCTGGGACAGCCAGGAGGCCAGGGTCACTGGATGGAACAGGACATGGATGGGATGGACAGTGGGAGAAGACTGGAGAGGTAGGAGTGGTCCAGGTGATGAAGGGATTTGAATGCCAAACAGCATTTGTAGTTGATCCTGTAGTCAATGGGAAGCTACTCGGGTTTATTGAGTAGGGAGTGCCATGGTTGTACCTGTATGTTAGGAAAATCACTTTAATGGGTGAATGGAGGTTGGATTGGAGAGAGACTTGATATGGGATGAGCCTCCAGAGCTACCACAATAGTCCAGGCATGAGGTGCTGAGGGTCTGCACCAGAGAGGAGCAGTGTTGGAGGAGAGAAGGAACTGTATTTGAGAGCTGCTGCACAAGTGAAATGGACAGACCTTGGTACCAGCTTGGATATGGCAGGGTGAGAGGAAGTGAGGAGTCCAGGCTGACTGCTCAGATGGGAGCCTGAGGGACTGGGCACAGGGTGTTGTCCTCTACAGCAGTAGATATACAAAGATTAAGTGAGGGGGCGGGGGTTCAGGATAAAGGAGACCTAGGTGTGTTTGTAGGAAATGAGCCAGTAAACAGGGAAAGATGGGAGATATTTGCAACAGTGGGGATGACAGAGAGAGGAGAAAATGTGTTGGATGGGCTCACTTGAGCAGGTGGAGGGTAAGGTAAACAGTAAGGTCATTTCAACCTGTGAGACAGAATTCAAGGAGGAGGATGTGGCAGAAGGCACCTGAATGATAGGAGATGAAGAAGAGGGGAGAAGAGGGAGCTCAGAGGGAATGGCTTCCATTTTATTCCATAAAAATGAGGTTCTTAAGGTTCTCAGCTGAGAGACTGGGGGAAGAGGGGCCGTGGGAGGTTTGAAAAGGGGAGGGATGAAAATGTCTGGAAGAGCCACTTTGGAGAGCGGGAGCAGTAGTTGTTAAGGGCAGTATAGGAGGATTGCCAAGCAGCAGTGAGGGCCCACTTGAGGTTTTGTAATAAAAATTTTTAATGGACCTGGTCAGAACAGTTTCATGATTTTTTCCACCTTCCTCCAGCAACACGTATGTAGGAAGGTGTGGATGGTGCAAGTGACGTGTGGCTTAGGTGTGGCAGGGCACATTCAGCAAAATAATACTTTCTCTACCATGATACATTTCTCCCCTTCACTTCATTGCTGTGCTTTGGTCAGCAAAAACAACAGCAACAAACCACGTCACAGTCTGAGGGGCCACACAGGCCAAATTAATGTCTACAACATTATCAGTAGATGATTGTCCATCTTCTGATTGAATATCTCCTGTGATGGGGAAGTCACTAACTACCTCCTAGGCTGTCCATTCTGGTACTAGAGCTCTGAACAGCTCTAAAGCTAGAGTATTGTTTCTTACACTGAGCTGAATGCTGCCTGCTTGGAACTTCTACCCATTGCCTGAAATGAGGCCACATGCCCTCCGAAGGAAGAGTCACACTTTAACCTGAGTAAGGGAGCCACCGACACCTTCTGTTTCTCTGGCGGGTGATTGTGCAGCGGTGCCTCTCAGGAAAGAGCCTGTCCCATGTGAAGGCTGGTTGCATCTTGTGTGGCTACCTGAAGATGCTGCCCCTCTTCCTCATGGTGATGCCTGGTATGATCAGCTGCATTCTTTTCCCAGGTAAATCCTCCCTTACATCTGCTCACCCTCAGGTCTTTAAATACTGGGAAGGTCCAAGTGTGACTCTACATCTTCTCTCCCTCCTGGTCAGTAATGACTGTTACTTCTAGAAACTTAGTAGATGCTGATCAGTTGAATTCCAGCTAACTGAGGTTTTTCTCACTAGATATCTGTGAGGTTATTTTGTTATCTTATCTAAGGAGTCAAGGACTAAATGTGCTCCCTGAACATAAGGTTCTGGGGAAAGGACTCTCTTTCTGATTAAAAATGATAACAACTACCACCCAAAACTGCTGTCTAAACTCTGGCTCAGGGGAGAATTCTTAACCAATCAAAAATCAGAAGAAATCATAAAAGACAAAATAAACAATGTGTAGAACACAAAATTCAATGACTTTTGTTGAAACTAATTCCAATAGAAATAGAATAAAAAGAGAAACTGTATAGTGAGAAAAATAATTGAATCAAATGTCAATTTTAATCAAATTGATTAAAGTTTCATACACAGGATATGTAGAGGAATAACACAAAACCCATTCCCTAATAGCCAAATGGTCAAATAATATGAGTAAACAGTTTCTCAAGAGAAGAATTCCAAACTATGAATGGCTATTTGAAAATATGCTCTAAATCCTTAAGACTAAGACAATGTAAATTAAAATAGCTCTTTATTTTTATGTGAAACCATGAGAAATGACAAAGATGACAGAAAAAGGGAACAATCAATGGTTGAGGGGCTGGGCATGGACAGGTATGCATAAACTATTGGTGCTGCAATGAATCCAAGAATTCTGGGGAACAGTTTTTGAATTATGCAAGAAAAATGACCAAACCACCCATATTCTTCAACTCAGTAGTCTCATGCCTAAGCATCGTTCCCAAGAATGTCAATGGTAGAGATCAAGGTTCACAACACAACAAAATATTTGGAGCAGCACTTTTTCAGTGGTTGGTTGTTGTTCTTTGTTCTTGAAGAGGACCAAAATGGCATCACTATGTTGGGTTCAAGTTACAGTGTGTTTGACTGTGACTGATAGGACCAATATGAGCTCAGAATGCCCTACAACAGGTCAGGCACAAATAGCCCATATAAACATTTGGAGTGTGTGCATCTCATGTTTCCTTGGAGCTACTGCAATTCTTCTACCTTCAGAGAGCACAATGCCTTTTTTGATGCCATGCAGTTCTTTGCCAGTGTCACCCATGTCACACAATTGATTCCAAAGTTCTTCAGAAAGACCTTGAGAGTGCCCTTGTATTGCTTCTTCTGACCACCATCTGAGCACTTGCCTTGTGTGAGTTCTCTGTAAAAGTCTTTTAAGCAAGCATGCATTTGTCATTTGAACAACATGGCCAGCCCATTGGAGTGGTATTCTCTGCAGTAGTGTTTAGCTCCAGAAAGGACCCCAATGCCTGGTAGTTTATGCTGCCAGGTGATCTTCAGAATCTTCCCAAGTCAAGTCAAATGGAAGTCTTTCAGTTTCCTGGCATGGTACTGGCATACTGTTCAGGTTTCACAAGCATGCAACAATGATGTCAGGACAATGGCTCCATAGAACTTCAGTTTCGTAGGCAGTCTAATGTCTCTTCTCTCCCACACTTTTGTTTGGAACTTCCCAAACACTGAGCTAACTCTGACAAAGTGTGCATCAACCTCGTCATCTATGTGCACATGCCTGAAAAGCAGGTTGCCATGGTAAGTGAACTTATCGACAGCATTCAAAGTTTCTCCATTGGGATAATGGATGGTTCTACATGTGGATGGTGTGACCCTGACTGGTGGAGAACTTCTATTTTCTTGGTGTTAAATGTTAGGCCAAAATTAGCCCAAGTGGCATAGAATTGAATTATACTTTGTTACATCTCAGCCTCAGAGGCTGCTTTGAATGCACGGTCATCTGCAAACAAAAAGCACATATCAACTCTCCCTGAACTTTAGTCTGGTTGTAAATAATTGACCATCAGTGAAATAGTTAACTTTGATGCCATTTTCATCTTCATCAAAGGCATCTGACAACATTGCAGAAAACAATGCTTAAAAGCATAGGACAAGCACAGAGCTCTGCTTCACGCCATTGGTGACTGGGAAAGTGTGAGAGCATTGTCCATATAGAGCACCTGGACAAGTATGGTGCCATGGAATTGGCAAGCAATGCTGATGAACTTCTCTGATAAACCAAATTTTGACATAATTTTCCATAAGCCCTCATGACTGACAGTATCAAAGGCTTTAGTTAGTTCTACAAACATTGTGTACAGACTTCTGTTCTGCTCATGGAGTTGTCTGGCAGCAAACACCATAGCAATCATTCCTCGGCACTTTCAGAAGCCATCCTGGCTCTCACATAGAGGACCATCTTCAAGGTTAAGGATCAGTCTACTAAGGAGGAGTGTGGCAAGCATCTTGCTGGCAATAACTAACAAAGAGATCACACACACACACACACACACACACACACACACACACCCATGATGGTCACAGGAGAATCTATTTCCTTTTCCTTTACAGAGATGGAAAATGGAGATGTCCTTGCACTCCTGGCAAGCCCCTCTTGCCATTTAAGCCAGAAAATTTCAGTCAGCTTTTGTATAAGCAGTGAACCCCTTGCTTTGTAAATCTCAGCTGGAATGGAATCAGCATCAGATGCCTAGGCACACAAGAAAAGCCTAATAACTTTCAAAACTTCTTCAGCTGGAAGTTTGGCTAGAGAGGGATTGACTTCAACCTGAAGTCAATGACTTCAGCATTAATTGATGAAAGTTAATGTATTCATTCACTCATCTGGGCCAGAACAGTCACAAGCATCGACACTGACTTGATGAAAATGATGAGGAAATTCAGGAGTTGCTAAGTGAAAAGCAAGAACTCCACAGGTTTACCAGCAGGACAGTTCATTCATCTCTAAGAAGTCAGTTTTTAACATCATCAAAAATGAAGTATAAGAGAAGCTTAGAGGGATGTAGAATTCTTTGTTCAAAAAGAAGGCAGATGCAATTCAGTTTTATACTGATAGTAACAAGTCAAAGCAATTTTATGATGCCCTGTAGGCTATGTGCTATGTATGGACCAAAGCCCTGTGGTGCATCTGGGTTCTGATAAGCCACCTTGAATAGTAATAAGGACTTGATCCTAGAGAGAGAGGCTGAACACTTCCGTAATGTTATCATCAGAACATCATCAATTAATGTCAAACTGATTTTCCTAAAGCTCAGTTTCAACCATATCACCCTCTTACTCAATAAATGCCAGTGGCTCCCTATTGCCTCCAGGATCAAATACAAAATGCTCTGTTTGGCATTCAAAGCCCTTCATAGCTTGCTGCCTTCTCCCTGTCCATTTTTCTTACACCTTACTTCCCTACATGTCCTGTTTGATCCAGTGGTCCTGGCCTCCTGGCTGTTCCATGAACAAGATCCTCCATCTCTCACCTCTGTGCATTCTCTCTGGCTGTCCCCCCATGCCTGGAACTTAACTGCATCTACTGAACTCCTTGACTTCACTTAAGTCTCAACTAAAGTTCTCCCTTCTATTGTAAGCCTTCCCCCATACTCCTTAATCCTAGTGCCTTCCATTGTCAGGGTTCTTTGTCAGGGTTTGCCCAACCTGCCTGAAGGGGCAGCTGCTTACTTACCTCAAAGGAGAAGACTGGCATTTTCTCTTGAAAAGAAAAGTCATTGCTCAAGGGTATATGCTAAGAAGGTTTATTGAGGTCTCACCCAGGAAGCCTTACAGCAGGATCTTAAGGCAGGCTTCACCCTCCCTCTAAGGCTTGGGTCTTTTATCTACCCCAGATCCACACCACACCTAAAGCAGACCAGCTGAGCAGAATTGTGAGAGGGGAGGTAAATTGTGATAGGAGAAGTGCAATTACAAGGGCATGAAGACCCCAGGGTGTGGAGACACAGTCAGGAACCTCAGGTATCCCACGTAAGAGAGTCTTGAGCAATGCAATATCCCCTGGCCAGGGACGATGCAATATGCTCTGACTTCCACGTGACCCAACTAATTCCTGGGCCTCACACTTCCCTGTGTCTCAACATCACCACTTGCAATCTTGCACATATTTTGTGACCCTCACATTCCATCATTTCCTGTCAAATTTCCTTTGCAGATATTTGCTTGCATGTTGTCTCTCCCCATTAGACCGTAAGCACCTTATAAGAACGTTAAATAAAAGTTCTTGGTAAGACACTTTTTCTTACAGATGTTACTGGATTTATGGTTCCTTGTTCAATCTTGGTGAAGGGGCAGAAGGTTTTGGGTTTTCTAAAAATCTCTGGAAATAATTGTGATGTAATAAATCAAATGAAAAGCATTAATTAAGCACATAATACTATGTGCAAAGTAGAGTGATGGTTCTGGAAATATAAAGACAAAAATAAATCACTGTCTTCAAGGGGTGTAACAAGGAGAGAAATAAAATGTGTTTTTAAAATATCTGCTTAAGAGTCAAGACATCCTGGGAGAGTTCAATGAAAAAGTGGGAAGCAGAAGGACAGTTTTTGTGCCCTACTAACCATTAGCCCTAGCTCTCCAATTGGGCACATGCCTCAAGAGGGTCACTTCTACTTGGGAGCTGCCAGGAAGAATGTCATGGCACCAGGTGAAGTCTGTCAGCCATTGCCATGGCAGATAGTCAGAAGCTTCCTTTCCAGCTACTACACCAGTGGGCTTCGCTCTCCTCACTGCTTACACTCTGGTTGATAGCATCTCTCTCTGTCTTTTTCCACAGATGAAGTTACCTGTGTTGTACCTTCAGAATGTGAGTGACATTGTGGCACCAGCATAGGTTGTGCCAACATAGCCTACCCGAAGCTGTTGGTAGAGCTCATGCCCAATGGTTAGTGTCCCTGTGGAGTCTTCATGTCATTCACAATAGGGTATCAGGAACAGTGATTTGAGTGGTCTCTGGTAAGTATTGGAGCCCTTTCTCACTGAGTCTCAGATTAGGAAGGACCTCAGGAGTCATCTATTCTAATCTAGCTTTCAGAACTCCCTCTACATTATACCCAACAAGGGGTCACCCAGTCTCTTCTTAAAAAGTTCCAATAGCAGCCCATTCCACTTTGAGTTAATGCCAATTGTTAGGATATTTTTCTTACCATCAAGCTGTGGACCTTGACATTCCAACCACTAACAAAAGTCATTGAGAATGAGCTCCAAGCATATTCGATTTATTATGGATTCCAGTGCTTCCCTAATTAAGAGGGTCTAAGATTTCCCACATGACCAGGGACCCATCCCCTTGGGTGCTAGCTACTTTTATATACTTGGAGAGAACTAAAAATAGAAGGAGAACATTACAATTCATTGGTTGATGAACTCGAGAAGTGGAGAAATCTTATGCTTGGCTAAGGGAAATGTCCATTAATCATAACCACTTTGTCAACACAACTTTCACATGTCATGAGATGTTCCACAGGTCATCAACTCAAGTCATCTCAGCAAAGGTCATAAGCCCCTTTCATTAACATCACAGGTTATTCCACAAGTTATGAGATGTTTGTGTTTGACCAACAGCATCCTAGTGTCCAAGGAACTTGTGGGTTTGAAGCAAAGGTCACAAAGGAGTGGACAGCCGGGCTTTATAGGAGTGAGGCATGTAGTACCAAGAAATGAACACTATTACACCACATTACAGAGTAGTGTACAGGGGTAGTGCACCAATTACATTCTTATTACATTTCCAAATAATGGTATGAATCTCGCTGATAAATATAAGAAATATAATCATCAATATGTGATAAATTAATTATCCATAACTCTTATGATAATAGCATCAACATATACAACTAACTTAAATAATTCTATTCTGTGTAATTCACTAATATAATTACTGATACCCATTAAATCACAAAGAACTGAGTAAATGTGCTTTAATTTGAGTAGGGGGTATCAAAATTATCATCACAAAGTCTAATTCTGCCCTCTTGTAACTTCTACCCATGGTTCCTGGCTCTGCCTTCTGGGGTCAAGCTGAACAAGACTAATTCCTCTTTCCTGTGATTGGCCTTCTAATATATGAGCACAGCTATCATGCCATCTCTCCCACCCCTCACTATCCTACTTGACCTTCCCTAGACAAACTTTATTTATTTATTTTTAAAAAATGATTTGTTTATTTACTTTTAGTTTACAAGATTCAGTTCCACAATCCCTTGAGTTTCAAATTGTCTCCCCTTCCTTTCCCCCTCCCCAACCATGGTGTTGTGCTATCAAGTACAGGATCTGCAAATACTTTCACATGGGACATTGGTCTGGTTGTATAGAAGGATTGTAACCAATGGAGTGAACAATGGGAAAAAAGAAAGAAAACCACACATGGAAAAGAACGCTATCATGTAGATTGCTGCAGTCTCCATTTAAACTCTGTTCTTTCTAGATCTTTCTCTGGATGTAGATATCTCCTTCCACCCTGAGACTTGTAGAGTTGTCTTATACCTGTGTTGCTGAGAAGAGTCCAGTTTATCAAAGTTGGTCATCACACATATGATGTGTCTGTGATTGTGCTTTTGTTTTTTCCCCTTCTCCCTTCCCCTTCTTAAGAGTTTTCCTTTTGACCACCACCTCCTCAGTATTCCCTTCTTATCTGCCCCCCTCCCTTTTCCTACACAGCTCCCTTACTACTTCTTCCCTCCCTTCTAAGTCCCACCCCCTTTTGTGCCCCTTCCCCCCTCCTACTGCCTGTAGGATACGGTCAATTTTTATACTCAATGTTGTATGTTATTTCTTCCTCAAACTAAGATTGACAAGAATAGATCTCATGCAGTGCTCCTCTCCCTCCCCTCTCTCCCTCTATTATGATAAGTTTTATGTCTCTTCTCTATAGAGTCCTATCTTTAACTGCTTGTGTTATTCCTTCCTTGCACCAGAACCAGTGAGGGAAAAGCTCATATAATGGTCACCTCCCTCCCTTCTTTTCCTCTACTATATTGTTTTTATGCTTCTTTGTGTAGCATAATTTACCCTTTTATGCTTCATTCTTTCCTCTTTTTCTGTAACAGTGCCTTAATAAGGATTTTTATCATCATTTTGCATAGTTTATACCCATGCTCTCTATTTGTCTTTATCCCTTTTAGATGTTGCCATAGGTATAGAGTTCATGATATTAACAGGTAATCAGCTTCCCATATAGGGATGTAAATGGTTTGCTCTTGTTAAATAACACGTTATGTGTGTGTGTGTGTGTGTGTTTTTTCCTTATTTACCTTTCTATGTCTCTCCTGGGTCTTGTAATTGGAGGTTGAATTTTCCATTGAGCTTTGGCTTTTTCATCAGGAAGGTCTGGAATTCTGTTATGCCACTGAATGACCATCTCCTTGCCTGGTAGATTATGCTCAGTCTCACTGGATAGGTGATCCTTGGTTGTAGCCGAGCTCTTTTGCCTTGTGAAAAAAAAATTCCAGTTTTTCTGATCTTTCAGCGTTGAGGCCACCATATCCTGTGCGATCCTCATTGTGGTTCCATGATATCTGAATTGTTTCTTTCTGGCTGCTTGTAGTATTTTCTCCTTTACCTGATAATTCTGGAGTTTGGCCACAATATTTTGTGGACTTTTCAATTTGGGATCTCTTTCAGGAGGTGTCCAGTGGATTCTATTGATTTCTATTTTACCCTCTGGTTCTAGGATCTCAGGGCAGTTTTTCTTGATGAGCTCTTGGAAGATGTTGTCCAGACTCATTTTTTCATCATGATTTTCTGGTAGACCAATGATTCTCAGATTGTCTCTCCTGGATCTGTTTTTCAGGTCAGTTATTTTTCCATTGAGATATTTTACCTCTTTTTCTAATTGTTCAGTCTTGATGTTTTGTTTGACTGATTCTTGGTTCCTCATAGAGTCATTGGCTTCAATTTG
>CM053587.1:348267627-348297076 GCA_028646515.1 Pseudochirops corinnae
AGAATAGACTGTGGGAGGGGGGACACACTGGGATGGCTGTTTTGGGGTGGTGGGGGGGGAAAGAGGGGGAGAAAATATGTAACTCAAAATCTTGTGGAAATGAATGATGCAAACTACAATAAAATTAAAAAAAAAAAAGAAAAAGAAAGTGGGGCTTCAGAATATTTTAACTCAGGCAAACATCTACAGAGAGACTGGACTGAATGTGAAATCATCCTGGCCCCATTACTGTCTTGTGGCCTCAGATGCAAGGTTATATGAATTCCCACCCAGTATAGTACACACAGACCATGGTATCTTTGAGAGGGAATCTTGTCTTCCTGGACACAAAGAGGAAAAGATGTGCCATCCTTGGGACAGAAAGAATGGGACCCACATGAAGGCTACCAAATTCTTTGTGTCCAGCAGTGTCTAACCTACAAGGGGATCTTTGCAATCAAAGTCTCAGAGCATCCCATTGGAATGGTGATCAGCCCTTTGGCACTCATTTCCCTTACCATGGTAATCTAGAGACAACACATCACAGGACTAAATCTGTACTAGGACTCATCTCGCTTGTCAGCCACTCGACTGGGGTTAAATATTTTAACCAATTCTGAACTGGAAAATCCATCCTATTTTTGCAAATATTTTTTGTGCTCTTTCATCTCACCTTAATTTGCAAAAACCTGTAGCTTTATCAGGAATTTGGGAGTAGGAATCAGGCTTATTCCCAATCCCCTTGCCTCTTCCTCACCTCATAGACAGACAGACAGACAGATAGAAAGATAGATAGATAGATAGATAGATAGATAGATAGATAGATAGATAGACAGATGGAAAGATGGACAGGTGAATAGATGTAGATATCTATATCAAGAGAGAAGAAAGAAGGAGGAAGAGGAGGAAGATAGAGAAAAAGAGGGAGGAAGGAGGGAAAGAGAAAACATACATAGAGACATAGAGACACAGACACAGAGGAAGGGAATGTGTATAAAATGGGTTTCATGGAATGGACTCTCAGAGACATCTTGTCCAGCTCATACCTGATCAAGAATCTACATCCTCCTTTGACTTATCCAACTTCTACTTTCCTGACATCCAGCGAAGGGAAATTCACTACTGACAAAAGCAACCTTTGGGACAACTCTCATAGTGAGAAAGATTTTTACCTCACATCAAGTCTAAATTTACCTTTTGGGAACTCCCATCTATCGAACCTAGTTCTATTCTCTGAAACTCAGGAAGAATGTCTCAGAACCAAAAAGAAACATTCAGTTATGAAATTCTGTTAAAATAATTACTCCTTATAGTTAGGTGAGGGAGCCCCCACTCTGTGCTGTAAACATAGGATCTGTGGTATTATTAGAATTGTTGTCTCAAATAAATCTAAATCCTAAATCAATCCACTTTTATATTTAGATGTTCCTTCACCAAGTGCATACTCTTACCACTGAAGCTGATGGCAATTCATTCAGATCTTCTCATCCATCGAGCACCAATTATTTATTAAGTGTCCAACTTGTGTCATGCAGTTCTTGTCTACATGCTCCTATAAACACCCCATGGAAAGCCTTTTGATCCCAGGTGCTGGAGACCTTCCCTCCTCAGGGCCCTTCACCATCCCACAGATGCCCTTGGGCATCACATCTTGCCCTGGATATATGACTTCTCTATCTCCGTTTCCAGTCATTCCTATCATTAATGACATCTTGCACATAATTAATCATGAATCACAAGCTGGAGCCTCCTCACACTCAGAGTGCGTCCTGCTGTGCTTTGGGTCATCAACAGCTTCATACAACATAGAAATAAACACAGAACACATGGCAGGTGGCCTTGGAAAGAGATCTTCCTCAAGGCTGATGATGCCTTGCCTGTGAGGTTTCATCCATTTTACCCAACTTCTCTGTCCATAGTTGTCTGGATGTGTCTCCCCACATTAGATTGTGAGCTCCTCAAGGACAAAGACTGTATTTGTTTTTCTTTCTATCCCCAGCACTTAGCATAGTGCTTGGCACATAATAAATGCACAAAGGGGATGGGTAAGAGAGGTATTGGGCATCTAGATGACACAATCGATAGAGTACTAGGACAGGGGTAAGGAGGACTTGAATTCAGGTCTGGACTCTGACACTTACTAGGCAAGTCACTTAACCTTGTTTGCCTCAGTTTCTTCATCTGTAAATTGAGTCAGAGAAGGAAATGGCAAACCACTCCAGTATCTTTTCCAAGAAAACTTCAAATAAGGTCACAAAGAATCCAAAATGACTGAAACAACTGAAGAAAAAGAAAAATAATTAACCAAATTTGGCAATTGATTGACTTTATGGGGCCAGAGAAATGATGTCAAAGAAAGATATTGTGAGAAATAATTGACAAAATTTGGCAATTGATTAGCTGTATGACTTGAGAGAAATGAAGAATGATGCCCAACAAGCCTGTGTGACTGAGAGATGGTGGTGCCTTTGAGAGATTAAGGGAAGTTTTGAAGAAGGGAAAGGGTGAGGGGAAATATAATGAGTTCTTTTTGGATGAGTTCAGATGACTATGGGATATCCAGTTAGGGTTATCCCAAAACTATTGCTGACATACAACTTTTATTCAAGAGAGAGACTAGGACAGGACAAACAGGTCTAGGAATCATCAGCATAGAGATGATAATTAAGCCTATATGATCTGATGAGGCCACCACGTCAGAGAGTACCCAGGGAGAGAGAAGAGTTCCAAGAAAGAGTCTTGAGGAACACCTACACATTGTAGATGAAAAATCAGCAAAGTAAACTTAGGAAGGCTCAAATTAGTCTGAGGAGAATCATGAGAACAGGGTCATGAAAACCTGGACAGGAGAGATTATTCAGGAAGAAGAGTGAGTAATAGTGTCAAATGCTGCAGAGAGGTCAAGGAGGATCAGGATCAAGAAGAGGCCATGAGATGTGGCAATTATAAGAAAATTAATAACTGGAGATATCATTTTCTGTCAGTCAACAAAAATTTTATGAGCATTTACTATGTGCCAAGCACTCTGCTAAGTGCTGGAGATAGAAAAAAAGGCAAATACAGACCTTGCCACTGATGAACTCACAGTCTAATGGGGGAGACAACTATGTACAAATAAGTTGGGTAAAATGGATGTAACCTCACAGGGAATACATTAGCATTGAGGGAGACATGGAAAGACTTCCTGCAGAAGGTAGGATTCTAATAGAGACTTGAAAGAGCCAAGGGATCCAGAAGGGAGATATGGGGAGGGAAAGTACCTCAGGCATAGGGGACAGGCCCTGAAAATGCATAAAGAGGATACAGAGTGTTGCGTGAGAATTAGCAAGAAGGTCACTGTCCCCAGTTGGTAGTGTCTATGGAAAAGGAGAAAATATAAGAAGAATGGAAAGGTAGAAAGGGGCCAAGTTATGAAGTCATGGCCAAGCAGAGGAGTTTTGCATTTGATCAAGGAGGTAATAGGGAGACATAAGAGTTTGTTGAGCAGTTTATTTTGGTTGGATGATGAAGGCCAAGTCATGAGTTTAGAAGAGAGGAGAGTGTCATAGATGAACCAATTGTCATGAGTTTAGAGGAGAGGAGAGTGTCATAGATGAACCAATTTTAAAAAACCTTCTTAAGGAAGAAGAGGAGAGATGTAGAATGATAGCTGGTGGACAGGATCAAGAGAACATTGTGTAGATGATTACAAGTTTCAAGGTTGATGATTTGTGTCAGCCTAGTCACCAAATACCGGACCTGTCTTTGTGAATTAGGGCAAGCCTGGTAGTCTTGTGGCCCCATGTTCAGTTGGGAAACCTATGGAGGAGGCGGGAAGTGGTTTGTTCCATTTGGAGAGTTCCATTTTGACCAATTATAGGTCCACAAAATTGCTAACTTAAATGAAATAAATGAATTCTTACAAAAAATAAAAAGCCTAGATTAATAGAACAAAAAAAAATGGAGAATTCAAATAACAGAGTCTCAGAAAAAGCAACTGAACAAGTCATAAATGAAAGCAAAAAAATTCAGGATCAAATGTAATTACAATTTCTTCAAACATTCAAAGAACAATTCATTCCAATATTATGCAAACTGTTTACAAAAATAGGAAAATGAGGGATCCTACCAACCTTTTTCTATAATGCAAATTTGATTTTACTAAGTCAATGAGAAAAAAAATGTTAAAAAGTTAGATCAGTACCTCTAATAAATATTGAAACAAATTTTAAAAAATATTATCCAAAGGGTGTAACAGCGATCAGTTTGGCAGATACTTAGTACTTAGTAATTTAGGGCTAAGTATCGATGGTGTGAGCCCTGTCCCCTGTTGAGAGGGCGTGAACTCTCCTGTTGACATGGAAGAAGGGGATTGGCTGAGACAGGAGGCCAGTGTGTGTATATAAAGAAGAATTCTAGAGACAGAGAGACAGAATTGGAATGTTGCTCCTCATGAAGGAAGAATCTTGGAGACTGAAACCAGCTGAGAGAGAGAAAGAGAGGGAGAGAGAGTTTCTCTCCCATCATCAGAAAGTTGACTGAGTACTGAGATGGAGTTTTCCTGAGACCAGAATCTGGTGAAGGCCACCTGGAAGGCTGAGAGGGCTTGCCTGGAAGACCACCTGCAAGGATGAGAGGGCTTGCCTGGAAGGCCGAGATTCCTTCTGGACCCTAGGGCCAGCTGAACTGCTGGAGGACTGAAGAAGCATGACTGGGATAAGACTTTGTTTGTTCATGGCCTGGCTGATCCTTGAGTTCCAGGCAAGAGAAGTGGTGAAGAGTGTGAGATGTGCTGGACCCTGTGAACTTCAGTGTGTGCCAGGGACTGCTCTGAGGACTGGACAATGAACTGGGAGCTGTCTACCTCTGAGGACTGGAACGGAACGTGGGAGCTGTCTGCTTCTGAATCCAGGTGACTGTTTGGTGGATTCAGGAGGGAGCTGGGACCATGGAAGGGGATCCAGGGAATCAGAGAGACCACCATGAGTCAAGATGAAGACAAGGTCTCCCCTTGGATGAAACTGAGGTTTTCTGGACACCAAGGGGTGGAGGGTTGTGTGGTTTTCTAATGATTGCATTTAGTGACTGATTGAGTTCATGTATAATTGCCCCATGAGTGGAAGATTGATTATTGTATTATGAATTGAGTGAATGATTAAGCATTGATTTGCCCCATGAGTGGAAGACTGATTACTGTATTATGAATTGATTGAATGCTTTGTTCTAAATATTCTGGCCAATGCAGTGAAAACTGTGTGGCCATTCTAATGTTAGGCTCTTGTGAATATTGTACGGAACCTTGTAATGTTGTGAATATTATATTGTGATATATTGTGAATGTTTGCCTTGATTTGTAATGAAATAAACAGAATGTTCACTATACTGTGTAATCTGAACCTTAAAAGCTGTTCACAGTAGCATTCTTTTGGGAATCTGCTGGTGTATGGCGTTACAACAGGCTACAGAAACATAGCAAAGAGATTATGTACTATGTTGAGGTTGGATTTGTACTAGGACTGTAAGGTTGTTTCAATAATTTTTTTTAAATATGGACCTAATAAAATTCCATGATTACATCAATGTGATCAGAAGAAGCTTTTCACAAAACCCAATGTCCATTTTTTAATCTTTCTTTCATATGGTAAATAGTATTTATCTAAAACCAAAGCCAGTGTGAGTTCAATGAAATGGAGATGAACTAGAAGTCTTTCCAATAAGATCAAAAGCAAAGCAAGATTATCCATTATCATCACTATTTTGTTCAAAATAACTATGTAATGTAATGTATATGTCTGACTACCAAGACACAATTAGGAATCACATTAATACAACTATGAAACATTTTTTACAATAATAAAAAGAGATATTAACTGTTCATGAAAATATCATGTAATTAGAGTCAAGTCAAGCTAATTACGAAAAGATTACTTTGGAGAAACAGAAAAAAATATTAACAAAAAATCATCTAGAGTAACAAAAGTTCAGGATTCTCAAAGGAAAAAATGAAAAAAAATTTTAAAATAAAGTGAGAAAGGTTACCAGTACCAGATCTCAAACTATATTCACAAGCAATAGTTGTCAAATCAAGTTGGTACTGGTTAAAAATAAATAGGTCCATCATTAAAACAAGTTAAATATACAAGATACAGAAGCAAACAAATACAGTAGAATATGTTTGACAAATGTAAAGCCCCCAATTAATGGGGTAAGAACTCTCTATTGGAAAAAATACTGTTGGGAAAATTGGAAAGTAGATTGGCAGAAATTAGGTTTGGGCCGACACCTCATACCATATACTAGAGCAAATTCTAAGTGGTTACATGGACATGTAAAAAGTCACACCATAAAAGTAGAAGTTAAAATGGGCAAATCTAATTACATAAAATTGAAAAGATTTTGCACAATCAAAATTAATGCAGTGACCATGAAAAGGGAAATAGCTAAATGGGGATTATCCCTGTAGCAAGTTTTTTTTTTCTTTTCCTAAAGACATGATAACCCAAACTATAAGAAAATGTTCAAATATATAAGATTGATAGTAATTTTTCCACAGTTAGATGGTCAAAGGATATGAACCAGCAAATATCAAAAGAAGAAACTCAAGTTATCAACAAGCCATTTGAAAAAGGTTCCAAATCAGTAATAATTAGAGAAATTCAAACTAAAATGACTGAGGTCTTACCTCACACCTGCATCAACAGCGCATTAGTGTTCCACACAATCCATTTTCCTTTTAGGGCCTTTTGTTAAATTCATTGTATATGTATTTTTTTTTTAATTACATGAAAGGGATTCATGATTACACAATCCTCTTTTTCCATTCTTTTTATATATGGAAATGCTTATTTGGGGGCTGTTTTTTATGTTCAGAATTTTTCCAAATTCAAACACTTTTGAATATATGTATATATATATATTCCTCTTGAACCTCATTTGCATAAAATAACTACACTTTTTTTCAAATTGTTTATTACTTAGAGTGCTGTATGTTTAATACACACCTTAATAATTTTATTAGTATGGTTCCCAAATCTGACTTCCATAATACGTCGTTCAACATGGCCAAATACAAATAGTGGAAGAATACATTAACTGTGAAAAATAAGAAAAATCCAGTCTGAGTCAACATGCATTTTGCATTACATTTGCAGTCTTTTTTACATGTACAAATTACATAAATCTGTGCTTATCACTACTGAGTCTCTGTATATAACTCAGTTGGATAAGGGGCAAGCAGTGGCAAACCTCCTCACAGACCCAAGTCCCCAAGATCAGCCATGACGAACTCAAGCACTCTATGGAGTCTGGTACCGACCATACCATTCTGCTCCTATTCAAGTTAAAATGCAACTTCTGACTAACACTTCTGTGAACCACCTGATCCTCAAGAACTCAGGGCTGCATTGGGGTATTTAGATTTCCTTGAATGAGGACAGCAGAGGTTTCTGAAACCAGAGTCCCTGCAAAAGGGTAGTGGCCTAGAAATGAGGGCTACAGTCTTCTAACATGCTGTCCATTATACAGCTGGAGTGAAGATGGCTTTCCTAGAATTTTTTCTCTTCATAGGTATTTACAGTCCAACCAACGACATGAACCCCTTTGGCTGACCATCTCTTCAAATAAGCCCTCGATACAAAATCCTTCTGCATAAGAAAAGCTGAAATTCCACAAAGGTACCACAGGATATTATGCAAACTCCAATCTAGGAGAATATCCAATAGCATATATAAAAAATGCTTCCAAAGAGAAACAAAGCGTCGTTTCCTAACTCCAAAATAGCTAAGGCTCCAAGGTCTACGGGTTAAAGCTGTTACAACAGTATGATCTGCCTGTCTCATCTTATAGATAACTTCTTGTCACGAAAGAGCAGACAATACCGATGTTGGATAACTTAGGAAATTCCATATACATTTTAGAGCATCAGCAGCCACAGCTGCATGGCTCTTGACATCAAAGTAGATTGTCAGGTTATGATCTAGGCGTTCCACAATGGCTTCCTTCAGAGTAGGTATTTTTTCACCAGGGAAATTATTCTTCAATCTGTGGTTTGCTGCTGGATTAAGCTTCCTAACATCAGCAAGTGGCAAGTCACTCAAACGACCTGTTTCATCAGCAGTCCTATCTACTGTCTCATCACGCATTAGGACAGGAACATCATCTGCCGTAAATTCAGTGGCCAGTTCCACACCTGTTGCTCCATTCTTAGCTCCCAAATCACTGCAGCGTGTTCTGGGGACGTCGTGGCCACTGCTGCGGTGAGCGATGGCGGAGATGCGGCCACGGGGCCCGGGCCAGAGCACCTGCAGGGCCTGGCAGTTGGGCACCGGCTCGAAGCTGAAGAAGCGCAGCAGCAGGTAGAAGCTGAAGGTGAAGAGGCAAGAGTTGAAGGTGCTGCGGGTCAGGACCAGCAGCAGCACGAACAGAAAGGAGAAGGAGGCCAACAGGCCCCCCTGCTCCTCCCACAGCCACTTGTCGGGGTCTGGGCGGGCACTGGCCCCGCTACCCACAGCCTCTGGGACAGAGTCCCAGACCCGCCGAGCTCCGTGAAAAGAGAGAGAGCAATAATTTCTCTTTTAAGCTGTTCCTAAATGGTTTTACTTTTTAAACTCACATTATATTCAGGTTTACCCCAATCTTTCTTGTGAACTACCCAATTAATAATAAGAATCTTAGACATACATAAAAAGCAAACAGTCTGCCCTTATGGATCCACTGTAATCAGTCTTTGTTATGTACCTTATATTTCAATTGATTCTTGTATGTCAAATTGTCTATTAAGTTCCAGATGTTTTTAAACAAAGTCTTAAAAGTTTGACAGTTTATCAAATGTCCATTTTTTTTTCATTCCAGATAATACTAAACTTTGCAAGGTATGATATTTTTCACTGGAGCCCCAGTTCTTTTCCTCTTTGGTATGTTGTGTTCCAAGACCTGTGGTTCTTTCGTGTCTCTGCTGCTAGGTCTTGTATAATTGTAATTGTGGCACCATCATGTTTAAATTGTTTTAATCTTGATGCTTTTAATATTTTTCCTTGATTTGGAGATTTTGAATTCGACTGTAATATTCCTATGAGTTTTCCTCATAGAATCTCTTCTAAGTTGTGATTGGTGGATTTTTTCTAGTGCTTCAGAACAGTTATCTTTAATATTTCTTGTATTATTGTATCAAGATTCTTTTTCTGATCATAACTTTAAGTTAGTCCAATTATTTTTATATTTTCTTTTCTTGATCTATTCTCCAAATCTGTTGTTTTTTAAATAAGGTTTCGCTTTCTCTTCTATTTTATCATTATTCATATTTTGTTTAATCATTTCTTGATCTCTCATAATTTCACTGGCTTCACTTTGTCTAATTCTAATTTTCAAGGTGTCGTTTTTCTTCCTTAAGACTCTGAACCTCCTTTTCCTTCTTTTTTTTCTTTTTGGAAGGACAATTGGATTTAAGTGACTTGCCCAAGGTCACATGGCTAGTAAGTGTTCAGTGTCTGAGGCCAGATTTCAACTAAGATCCTCTTGAATCCAGGGCTGATGCTGTATTCACTGCGCCCCTAGCCCCCCCTGGATCTCCTTTTCTAGTTGGTTGGCTTTCTTTTCATATCTTCTTGTTTTTCTTGGATTATTCTTATTTTTCTTTTTTAGTTTTTCCTCTATCTCTGTCATTTGATTTTTAAAGTCTTTTTTTAAGATCGTATATAAATTCTTTTTGGGCAGGTGACAATTTGACATTACTCTTTTGGGGTTTCTTTACTTCAATATCCTCCTCTGAAGATGAACACCAGTCATCTTGTTTCCCACAATAGGTTTCTGTGGTTGGATTCTTTTTCCTTTGTGTGGTTTTGGTGATGATAGCTTAATTATTTGTAGCCACCTCCAGCCCTGGAGTATGGGAAATGGTGCCTCTTGCCCCATATCTTCAGTTCTCCCCTCTACCCTGAAACAAAAGCCAAACCTCCAGCCACTTGTAAGTGCGCACAGCCAGGGGCTCTCTGTCCTAGTGCTTCTGCATTCAGCTGGCACAGGTGGGTCTGGTATTCCTGGTCAGCAGAGGTTCCCTCCATCTTCCTGGGCTCAGACGCCCAACTCCCCTAAACTATCCTGGGGGTAAAAGTTCTGGTGACTAGGGCTTAGGCAGCCTCCCAAACCAACCAACCCCAGGGCTTGCTGCTTGTTCTTTAAGAGGCTTGCTGCTTGCTGTTAAAACAGAACCTACCCTGGAGTTGTTTACTCTTCACAGGGACCAAACCACATCCTGAGATTATTCTTCCAATCTTCTCAAATTGTCCCAGGAGGACCTCGGTTATGCCCCTGTTCTTATTTAACTCAACCCACACATTGTTCACCATAAGGTGCTATTTTGACTCTTTTGTAGGGGAAAATCTTGAGAGTTTGGAATTTTCTGACCTACTCTGTCATCTTCCCAGAATCCTCTCCCTCCACAATGTTTCTTATGCCATATTGCAGAGACCTTCCCCTAAGGAAGACCTGGGGCAGATAACCAGGTGACCTAGGTGATCAGACTGAGAGATCTAGGATTCAAGGCTAGGAGAGAATTTTGCCTAAACAGCTGCAGCAAGTGCCTGGGAACAGTGAGATTGTTAAGGTCTGTGGGACCCAATTAGGGGAGACCCTAGCTGGGAGAGAGCCGGAATGTTGAACTTCAATGGGTGAAGGAGCTGATGTCCTTGTGTTGGAAACAAGCCTATATTTGACTTTCATGGGGAGGTGGGACGTGCCCAATTTTGCCACTCTCTGACTGGTTAGACAATCAGAAGAGATCTCTGCGCTAGGGCACTGAAACATTTTTTTCTTCCAGTTAATAGCATTTTATTTTTTCCAATTACTTGTAAAGACAGTTTTAAACATTCACTTTTATAAGATTTTTGAATTACAATTTCTTCTTCCTCCCTCTCTTCCCCAATCCCCAAAATGGCAAGCAATGTGATATAGGCTATACATGTGCAATCATATTAAACATATTTCCACACTAGTCACATTGTGAAAGAGGAATCAGAACAAAAGGGTAAAACCATGAGAAAGAAAAACCAAAAAAGTGTAAATACTGGGCTTTGATATACATTAATACTCCATAGTTCTTTCTCTGAATGTGGATGGCATTTTCCATCATGACTCTTTTGGAATTGTCTTAGATCAGCATATTGCTGAGAAGAGCTAAGTCTATCAAAGTTGATCATCCAACAAAGTTGATGCTGTAACTGCATACAATCTTCTCTTGGTTCTGCTCACTTCACTCAGCATCAGTTCATGTAAGGCTTTCCAGGTTTTTCTGAAATCCACCTGCTCATCATTCCTTATAGCACAACAGTATTCCATTACCTTCTACATACTTGTTCAGGTGTTTCTCAATTGATGGGCATCCCTTCAATTTCCAATTTTTTGTAGCGTACTGAAACGTTAACTAACTCATCCAGGGTCACATAACCGGTATGTCTCAGAGGGAGGACTTGTCCATAGTCACACTACCTCTATAGCTCTCATTTACAGAACATTGGAAGGTTTGAAAAGTACTAAGGATTAATCTTGTTTGCCTGATCCCAGGGGGCAGAACCAGGAGCAATGGTGCCAGATGTCAGAACAAGCATCCTAACAATTAGTGCTATCTCATAGTGGAATAGCTTGCCCCAAGGGAGATTGTGAACTGGGAGTCTTCAAGCAAGTCTGGATGGGTTACTTGGGGGCATAGTAGATGGAGGTCCTTGGTCAATCTCATGAGATAAAAATGTGGGGAAGGTAGGCTGGACTATGGTCTGAGGATCCAAGCCCATTAGGCTCTAGGCTGTGCCCAGGGATATTCCAGGGATGAGAGAAGGGATGGTGGAGTATTAAGCTTTAATGGATGAGAGAAGGGGTCAAATTGTGGTGGACACAATGGTCATTATCTATGTTTCCTCCTCCCTGAGTCTGTTTCTTCATCTGTAAAGTGAGAAACAGGATACCTGTTGTACCTCATGAAATATGCCCATCCAAAGAGGGATCTGGAGGTTAAGCGACTTGTCCAGGGCTACATAACAGCTGAAGATTGGATTCGAACTCATGTCTTCCTGATTTACAAGTCCAGTGTTCCATCCACTGCACCACCTAACTTCCTAGTTTCTTAGATCACTCTGTGCCACCATTTCCTTGTCTGCAAAATGAGAAGATTGGATTTAAATTGCTTCTAAGCTATTTCACCACTCTAAATCTAGGCTTTTGCAGCATGCTTCAGAATGGAAGGTCCAAGCAGTATGTGCTAGCTATTCCCCATTTTGGAGCTCACAAACAACACCTTCCTCTTTTTGTTCATATGATAGAGATGTGCACCATTCCCTCCACCTTCCTGAGTCAGGAAAAAACCCCTCCCCTCTTCCTCTCATCCCTTCCCACTTCAGGTACATCATTCCCAAATCATCTCCGTCTTGCCCATAGATTGCCTCCCATTCTGCTGTTTACAAACACCCCTGATACAAACCTCTTTCTCTTACACTCCCTCTATCTTCTAGCCTTCACAGGGACCTGGCTCTTCCTCCTCCTCCCCCTCCCCATCAGGAAAGCCTACATACCTGGTCATCCTTTCTAGTGTTAGAAGCACCTTTTCTTCTGCCCCTAGCAGTAGGAATGCTCCTTGCTCCTGATCAACCCTTCCATACTCTCCCTCTATCACCTTACTCAACACACTCATCCCCTTTGGGGTTTACACAATAAACTGCCCCCCAATTCAGGCTGGTCAGCAGTTGCCTACTGGCCCTAGAAATCTAGCTTCTGGCTCCTCTTCCTCTGCACCTCGTCTTTACCTTTATACTTGGGGGTTTCAACATGCATGCCAATGACCCTTTGGGGAGGCTGGACAGCCTGGTCACCAACCTTCTTCACTCCTATGACCTACTCCACTCCATACAGGATAGTCATAGTATCCTAGATGTGGGTTTGGAACCAAACTCAGAGACATATAAAGTTCAGTCCCCTTATTTTACAGATCAGGAAGCTGAAGATGAGGCAGGTTAAATGATTTATCTAAGGTCACACAAGTAGTGTTCCCCCTGTAGGAGGGAAGGGGAATCTCCCCTTCTTTCACAAGTAGTCCCCTTCCAACATCAAGAATTCCAAAATTCTTCTCTATGTAGAGAGAATAACTTCTCACCCTTCCATCTGTCCCAGAGCCTCACAGCTCCTATCCTAGACTATCCTCAGCAGCATTTTCTCAGTCTCTGATCTCTGTTCTGGTTTCTGGCTTCTCCATTCTGGAGCTCCATACTGTCCCACATCTTCAGATGTCTCTGGATATTTCAAAAGCTCAGTTAGAGCCCATCTTCCCTAAGACTTCTTCCCTGATCCTCTCTGCTGCTCTGGTTGACACTTATGATTTAAATTATTTTTATTCTGAACTTAACAGGCATGAAGAAATTAGTATTTCTGTACACAAAGTATAGCACAAAAGACCTTTGCATATGACAATAAGAATCTCTATGATATACCACCTGCCTTTTAAAAAAAGTATATTACACATTGAATCCATTGCTTTCAAACCTGCCCTGCTTGTCTGTATTTCTTTCTGAATTCCCTTCTGATCTCTTCCGTGTACTTTTAAAAATGTGTTGCTGACCCTTCTCTTTTTTCTTTTCCTCTTTTTCCCCATCATCATCATCCATGGTTCTCCTCCCTCTGGCAACCCTTCATCAAATTAAAAATAGGGAGTGGGGTGCAGGCAGAGAAAACTTGTTTCCATTGAACGTAGTCAAATAAAACAAATCCACTTAGCATTCATGTCCCAAAATGTTTCCTCTTTCTGCTCTTCTAATCCATCTCCTCTCCAGCGGGGGCTGGGTAACATGTTTCACCAATGTTTTCACATTTGGAGGCATGACTGATCATTGGATTGATCTCAATTCTGAAGCTTTTCAAAGCTGTTTTTCTTTATGGATCTTGTATAAATTGTCTTCTAGTTTCATACTTCCTAGAACTCTCTGAAATAATCTCTTTCATCATTTCTGACAGTGGGTAACATCCCATTACATTCCTAGACTACTCTTTGCTCAGTCATTCTTTAACTGAGGGTCACTCTCTCCTTAGTTTTCAGATCTTTGTATTCTATTTCCTTTGAATCCCACCTCTTGGATCAGCAAATTGGCTTTGCTTGGGATTGCCCCCTATCCAGTGTTATTATCCCTCTCAATGAACCCCTCCTTCTTTCTGTCTATTTCCCTGCCACGTTGGATGCTTTTTGATACCAAACATTATATGTCTGCATGTATTCAACCCCTTGTGGGTGAAGCAGCCACTCACAGGCTGATCCTTCTGCTGATTGACATGGAAGCTTGGACCTGCCTTGAATCTGCCCTGGGCCAGTTTGTTCCCCCTTACAGGAGTCTGATCTGCCTTTCCCTCCCACCCACAGAGGGCTCGCTGTATTGGCACCAGACTTAGTAAGGACGCCAGATCAGGAGAGCCCCCAGCTATTGCAGCTCAGAATGATTGGTGGATTCTTTCTATTTTTCTCTTTGCCCTCTGGTTCTAATGGGCCTGGATACCTTTTATTTATGATTTACTGATTTCATTATTATTTATTGATTTCATTTCTGATTTAACTTAAAATGGTATTAAAGCTTCTGGGACATCCTGTATAGCTTCCAGATCTGAGTGCAGAGCCTGTCTATAACACACCCATTGGCCATCAAGTCTTTGTTTCAAGACTCCTTGTGTGGGAGAAATCACTACTTCCTGGGAGCAATGTGGACTCCTGTTTAGATATCAGTTAGTGATGCAGATCTAGAGCCCAGGAGAGAGACTAAGGCTGGATAAACAGATCTAGCATGAACTACATAGAGTTGACAGTGGAACTGAAAGGAGCTGATGGGGTCACCAAGGGAGGTAGTATAGAGGGAGAAGAGAAGAGGCCTGGGACAGATGGTCTACCCAGGTTAGACTCTAGCTGAGCCAGCATCTTTGCACTGTCCAGGTTGGGGGGCACCTAAATGCCCCATGTCTGAGATTCTTTGAACCATGGATTGTGTTGCCTGGTATAAACTTCACAGGATCCATATCATTCTGTGGAGTAGGGCAGGGAAAGGCATGGCCCAGAGGTAACCCTCAAGTTTCATGATCTCAACTTAAGGAAGCCTATGGGGATCAAAAGATGGAGACATTTGCTCTCTGCCCTAGAGGGGTTACTCTCTGCTGGGGAAGTAGATAGATGTCCATAGGAAAGATTGTGTGTGTGTGTGTGTGTGTGTAATAGGGGGCAGTGGTGAAACACAGCCCTTTCAGGTCTCCATTCAAAGAAACCAGGGTTCATCACTCTTTGCAGTGTCTCTCCTCTGTTTCTGGTTCTGTCTCGAGTGACAAATATAAGAAACCTAATCTTTTCTCCATATGCCAGTTCTTCAAGTATTGAACACAGCTCATAGGTTCTCCCCAAATCTCCTCTTCTTCAGGCTAAGTCCCCTGGTTCCTTCAACCTATCTGAAATGGCATGAAGTAAAATCCCTTTACTGTCACCATATTAAGTACTATGTGGAAAATGATCTGCAAATCTTAAATTGCTGTATAGATATAAGCTGCCAGCTTCATGACCATTCATCCTCCTCTTCTTCCTCATCACTTTCTATCCTCAATATCATCTACCCATCCATCCATCTTCATCCTTATCTATTCATTTGTCTTCATCTCCATCACTATCAATCCATCAGTCTGCCCCTCCTTACCGTAAATTCATGAGTGAAAGAGCATTATTAAGGCTTTATTATGTGACAAGCACTAAGCCAAGCTCTGGAGATACAAATGCAGGGCAAGCGGAAAGGTCCAGAATTCTAAAGCATGCCATAGTGTGTCAGACAGGAAGGCCCATGCATCCTTAGGTTGGGTAAATAGGTCAGATGACAGTTTTGAGGGACTACATGGTGCAATTCTATCCATCCATCCATTCATCCTCCTCCCCTCATCTAACCATCCTCATTTATCTATCTTCTTCTTTCTCATCATTGTCTATTCATTCTTCCATCTTCCTTGTCATCTAGCCTTCTTCTTTTTCATCCTCACCTTCATTTTCCCATATGTTTATCTATCTGCCCATCTATTTATCCATCCATCTTCATTATCACATTCACGTCTATCCTTACTCATCACACTCATCTACCCATCTGCCCTTCCTCCACATCCATCCATCATCCTCTTCCTTATCTATGTATGTATCTGTCTATCTATTCATCCTCCTCCTCATCAGTGTCAATTCAACCATCCTTCTTCTTCCTTATCCATCTACCCACTCACACATGCACACATATATCCACCCGTTGGTTATCTCTCCCTGTTCTCCTTTTACTCACCATTACTATCTACTTGCCAGTTTTTCTGCGTCCTTCAGAAGATACAGAACACAGAATAGAGAACAACACTACAGACCTCCTTTGGCCAGGGCAAAGAACAAGAAGATAATACCATTTTCATCACAATCCATATCATTTTTATTATCATGATTAACCTGGATAATGAGGAGGCAATAAGATAGGAAGCATGCACATTGTGAATGTAGGAGAAATAGGCATGGGTCAGCACCTCCATGAGTACCTGAAATCAGGGACAAGTTCTGGGTCTGAGTCTGGGAAGGTCAGGAGACAAAACCCACTGGGACAAATGATACCAAAGGATATTGGAGGCGTGAAGAAAGTCTGGGCTGGCAGCCACAGGCAAGGAGTCCAGAGCTAGAGGTCCAAAGATCTCCAAGAACTGAGCAGTCAGGCCAAGAGAGATAGAAGTACAGGCTGAAGGCTCCAGTAAGAAGCTGGGCCTGAGCCAAGTGTAGAAATGCTGACAAGCTTTTTACCTGGCTGCTCTTGGGCTCATCCAGCCCAGACTTTGCAGGTGAGGGAAGGTGAGTGAGTACTCCTGGCTGGAAATAAAAAGACAGAGGCGCTGAGAAATGAAGAAGTAAATAAAATAATAATAAAACTAATAAAATAAAAGCAGATGCTGACAGATGTTCAGCTAGATAGGTATAGAGGAGGAAAGAGAGCTTGACGGTTACCAGAAAGCCAGAAGGGGCTCAGTGCTTATTCTCTGAGCAACCCTGGGAATCTTTCTGAGTCTCGGTTTTCTCATCTGAGAAAAGAGGGAGAAAATTCCTTATACTTCTCACCTCTCAGGGCTATTGTGAGAAAAGTACTTTAAATAAAATGAAATTTCAAGGGGACACACGTAAAGTCTTGCATCTTGGTTAAGGTGCAGAAGACAGGAGAATGAGGCTCAGGCATGGGTCATTCACAGCTCTCTTCCACATGGACCAGCCTGGTCCCTTCCCTCAGCCTCTAAGAAACCCCCCACCCTAGTCCTCTTTGCCTCCCTTTCTGAATCCCCACACTTGCTCCCTACAATCTGTGATCAGACCTTACTAACCTCTCATCCTCTTCCAACTCTCTCTTTCTCACCCCATCCCTATCTCCCTGACCCTTTAGTGCCCCCATCATTAAGTTGCCCCTTCAGCCATCTTGTACAGCCCTTCAGCTCTCAGTCTCACCTCCTTCTGGCCTCAAACCAGCCAAGGTTCCTACCCGATGTATACCCCACCTAAGTCCCTGGCTTTGATAGTACCCACAGTCTTTCTGTCCCATTAGCCCCTATTCCCACTCCTCTCAGCCCCTGTTTCTACCCCCTGAGGGGCTTGTAGTTGGCAGAGCCAAGATTCAAACCACAAGTCTCTGAATATAAGTTTAGTATTCTTGGAGAAGAGCTGTATGCCAACAGCAAGTGGAACAACATGCAGTGACGTACCTTTATGTGATGGACCCTGAGCTCTGAGGATGGACAGTTCATAGGATTGTAGGTTCTAGAGTTGAAAGAGAACTTGTACATCATTTGATCTCATAGGTAACTGATCTCAATCTATCTCAATTCCATGATTTTACAGATGAGGAAACTGAGGTGGAGATCTAGGGGAGATATAATAAGCATTAGAGGCAGGATTAGAACCCAGCTCTCTGACTTCTGAAATGGTGCTCTTTCTCCTGTGCCATGCCCACTTACCTTACAAATGAGGAAATTTCATTCTTGAGAGGTGAAGTCATTTGGCCAAGATCCCATAGGTGCTAAGTTCCAGAGTTTGGAATTTGAACCCAGCCCTCTTTTCACTACACCAAGCTGTCCCTGAGTAGGGGAAATAATACCTACTGGGAAAGGAGTATAATTTGAATCTTTAGTGAAACAGCTCAAAGGAAATGCAGGATGTGCAAATTTAGAGTATCCACCCCAAATGTTCACGTGCACTATTTGTGCCCGACCTGTGGTAGAGCATTCTGAGATCGTGCTGGTCTGATCAGCCATAGTCAGACGCGTTGAAACTTGACTTTAGCATAGTGACGTCCTTTTGGTCCTCTTCAAGAACAAAGGACAACAACCATTAGTGCCACAAGAAAGCAACCAAGAAAATGCTTAGGGTACTTAAGGATGAAAGATTCCCTCCCTGCTCTCCTTGAAGGCTTCAGGATAGGCTTCCTGACGGAGTCAGCACTTAGTGTGGTCTCAGGAACAGCACCATTTGCCCGCTGCCATGGCCACATGACTAACGGCACTTGCCTGTGCTGAGATCTCTGACACTCAAGAGGAGAGCATGAACCAGAATTCTAAGAAACCCAGAAGAGAAGAGGCTGGAGTCTGAGTAGAAGGAGGTGATCTCTGGTTCACTGGCCATTTGTCTCTCTGTACGCTTGGCCCTCCTTGGCTCTTAGAAACCCTGACTTTTGGCCAACAGACCAGCACAGACAGCATCTCAATCCCTCATCTGTGGAGGTAGATCTGTCCTTAGGAAGACTGGGGTCCTGTTGCCGTCTAGTTATGGTTGTCTCGTAAGCAAAGAGAAGCATTAAGAAGCCTTTGATTACAAATAAAACCCAAGAGGAAGGGAAAGATTAGATTTGTTGGAAATTGGTTATGGAGATCCTGAAAATCTTGTGACTGCTTCAAGAGATATTTGTCTATGAGCCCTGTTCCCTGGAGGTGTCTGTGGCAGCTGTCTGCTGTGGTCTGCTCTCTTCATCATCCCTGTCATCATTTCTGTCTCCTACATCAGGAGAGGCAAGGTGTCCAGGAACTCTTCCTTAGTCAGACTGCAACTATCATGTTGAAGATAGGGGGTGCCATGGCTAGAGAAGGGGACTCAGAGTCAGGGTAAACCTGATACTTACTAGCTGTGTGATCCTGGACAAGTCACTTAACCTCTGTTTTCCTCAATTTCTTCACCTATGAAGTGCAGATAGTAAAACTAGTCCCTGCCCACAAGAGTTGTTGTGATGATCACATGAGAGAAGATATAGAAAGACCTTTGACAACTTTAAAGTGTTATCCTTTAATAAGAACATTTCCCGACCACTTGCCTATCTCCTTCTCCTCCAGATAAGCCCAAGTAAGGGTGTATCCAGAGGGTTTATAATGTGTTCTTTGGGCCAGAGCCAACTAAATAAAGGCCCCAACCTGACCAAGGAGGAAGAGCTGCCTTGAAGAAGAAGTAGACAGAGTCCTTTTGGAGGACTGTGGTGAATGTCAATGCCATCCTGGTGTGGGTCGTGGGCAGCTTCTATCACCCATATGACTGAGTCTTACCCAAGAAGCAGAAGAGGGTCTGCCTCCAGAATCCTTGGCCTGCCTCTTCCCTCTTCTTCCTTTTCTGGGCAGAGGAAGGACAGTGACTGGGTATATATGAGAGAGGTGCCCTGGATGGCATGGTGAGGTGAGTAGAGGGCTCCCTTTGCAGTTGGGACAGACTTGAATTACCTCTGACAAATACCTAACTGTATGACACTGGCTGAGTTACTTAGATTATAAGGCAATTTCTAAGAATATATGTTACAGATGAGTTATTAATCTGTACTAGTGGAGAGAACTTCCATGCAGGGACTTCCCTACTCTATTGAAATCATGTCTGTATCCAAAAAAGAAAAGCTAGACCTGGTGAGATAAATGTGTGATAGCAGAGGGGATGGAGTACTTCCTAGTCCTGGAGTCAAGAAGAGCTGAGTTTGTATCCAGGCTCAGACACTTGCTATCTGTGTGACCCTCGGCAAGTCATTTAATTCTTGTAGTGCCTTGGTTTCTCCCTTTATAAAATGGGAATAAGAACAGCACTTATATAGTTGTGGGGATCAAATGTGATAATATTTGTAAAGGGTTTCGCAAACCTTAAATCACTATTTAAATTCTAGCCCTAATGTGTAAACTAGGAATCCCCAACTAGGGGAACTGGGACCAAAGATAAAGCGTTGTTACTTGATAGTCCTCCAAATCAAATGGTGGTACCATGAGCCTCCCTCTGTCACATCTTTTTCATAGAATAATTAGAGCAGAAAGGGGGGTATTTCATCCGTTTCCTGCTTGAGAATGAATCCTTTGTGACAACATCCTTGGGTATCATCCCCTTTGAGCATACAGGTTGCCAATGCCCAAAGATTAGGCAACACATAAGAAGAAGAAGATGTCTTAACACAACGAAGCATATTTGACCTCATAGATATTGCTGAGAGTTGGCAAGATGAAACCTGTGAGTGAACCATGGCCCTGGACGTGATTAAAAAGAAATAGAACAGGAAAAATGTGTGTGTGTGTGTGAGAGAGAGAGAGAGAGAAAGAGAGAGACAGAGACAAAGACAGAGACAGAGAGAGACAAAGACACAGAAAGACAGAAGGACAGAAATAAAGAGAAAGAGACAGAGAATGTGCTTGGGTAACAATGTATATTGAGAAGGCATACTCAATTGAGGACATTCAGGAATGAAAAGAAGGAAGAATGGTGAAGAGTATTTGAGTGAAGGCCAAGGGAGAGAAAAATCAAAAGCTACAGACTTATCTGGTGAAAAAGAGGAATTAGATGAAGAGTTTGGGGAACAGATCACAAGCCTGGCACAGAGACATGACACAGCAATGATGGAGGACTTCATTTGCAGCTGGTCATCTGATGAAAGCAGAACAACCATTAACTCCATGATTTGCCCTAGTGGTAACTTCATCCTCAGAAAGATGGAGGAGACAACAAGGGGAAATTCCATTTGGGAAGAACTGGTTTGTCAGGTGGAAATAAAGGGAACACTTGGGGCAAGCAACTGATCCATTCTAGAATTTGTGATCGAGGACAGGAGATCTAGCCAGAGATTGATGACAACTTTAGGTCTGGGGAAAGCAGATTTCATTTTCAGAGGAAAGAGGTAAGATCTGGTGGAGACGTCCTTTCTTCCATCTCCTCAACTAAGTGAAGAAAATAATAGCCCTTACTTTGCATGTTTATCGACTATTGACTATGGGGTCAAGCACTTCAGGAAACGTCATCCCAGGAAGGAGGTAAGATGTTCAAGGATGAAATTCTGAAGACACAAAAGACATTACTTTCCTGGGGAAGGAAAATGAGGTTTGTCTGAAGAGACTGATAAGCTCACACTGGGAATACATCAACAAACTTAGATTTTAAACCAGATTGTACAGAAGATGAAACAAGGTCAAGCAACAGAGGATGTTTGTAAAAATATGTCATGGACCTCTAAAAAGAATGTCAGAAATGCTGGTGCTCAGAATGAGCTGAAGCTGGTCAGGGAGACTAAGGACAACAAAAGGGCTTGTTAAGCTAAATTGTGACAAAAGAAGATTCAGAGAAAGGATGGGACCATTGCTTGGGAATAGATGGGATGGTGTGAACTGACAATAGAGAAGGCAAGGCTGAAGGAGAGTAACATTCATGCTGGAAAGGACAGACCAAAAGTAACCAACAGGGAGATAATATCGGAACCACCCTGGATGAATTCAAGTCTGTTTGACCAGATGAACTTCATCCTCAGGTTCTGAAAGAATTAGCAGATGGGATTCCGTAATAATAATATTGTTGATAACAACAATTAGAATTTATACAGTACTTTAAAACATGCAACACGTTTTTATAAATAACAGATTTGATCCTCCAAACTCTGTGAGGGTTTAACAAGTGAAGAAACTGAAACTCACAACCCTGTGAAATGGGTGCTATTTCTAGCCGCATTTTACAAATGAGGAATTCTCACAGCAGTTTTTCTTAAGAGCAGCCTACAACCCTAGGTAACACCATCTATTTCTTAGATTCGTGGAAGCAGTTTCATCCTGTTGGCTGGGAGACTAGACCAATCAGTGATGTCTCCAGAGATGAATTTAGTAGAAGTCCAGGATTCTGGCCAGGCCTTCACATCTACTTTAACAATCTCAGTGCCTTGGCTGGCATTCCACCTACTTTGCCATTGCAACCACTTTCTGACATGGATTTTGAGGGATTTATCATTGTCATCAAGTGTTACCCATGATTTCCTGGACACATCACTGATCAGCTACAAACTTAAGGTTCATGTTGTTCATAGACATCATACCCAAGATACTCAAAGTTCCCCAAATACGAGAAATGAAAAGTTGTCAAAGTATAGAGCACTGAATGAGGAGACTCACGTCATCTGGGCACAAGACAGGGGCCAAGTCATAGTTCTTTTCTGATCTGCTAAGAGTTACAACAAGGCTACTTTCAGGGAGCCTGCAGAGGATGAGTGGACACTCCAGTGCTTTTATTGAACTACAAGAAGTTATTTTTATATACCTGGACAATTGCCTACGGAATATTATTTCCAGGGTTGTTTCTATTCTGAAATCCATTAGAAAGGATGGGAAGAATAGGAAACTTACAAAGATAGAGCCCAGACCTGCCAGTATACGGAATTCCCAGAAGGGGCAAGTCCCTTCACTAAGGCAGGTCAGCACATTCTTTTTAATTTGGTCTTAAGGTAGCGCCTAGGGCAGTGTTGTCCAAGCTTTTCTGATTGTGTAAAAAAAAGTATGCACTCACTCATATACCTCAATGCTTATTTATAAATTAAAGACATGCTTTGTTGTTTGTGATTTTCAGTTGTTCAACTCTTTGAGACCCCAATAGGGGTTTTCTTGGTAAAGATATTGAGCTGGTTTTCTTGTCCGATACACTTGACAGATGACAGAACTGGGGTAGATAGGATTAAGTGACTTGCCCAAGATCATTCAGATAGTAAGTTTCCATTAACTACCCTACTGTGTTGTTACATGCATAAAATATATACAAAAATAAAATTAAGAGAATGAGATGAAAATTAAATCATAATGGGCCTTAGAGTCAATAGGGGAACCACTGGAGTTTATTGAACAGGGAGGTGACATAGTCAGATCTGTGCTTTAGAAAATCACTTTTTCAGCTGAGGGGAGGATGACATGGAGTGGGCAGAGACTGGAGGCAGGGAGCCCAAGCAGGTTATTGCAAGAGTTTTCGAAAGAGGTGATGAGGACCATAGTTGGGAGTGTGGTGTGGTGGCAGTGGCTGAATTGGGAGAAGAGGGGAGATTCAAAAAATATAGAAAACAAATTGTAAGATTTGGCCACTGGTTGGCTACATTGGGGGAGTGGGTGCAAGGAATTGAGGCTGACACCAATGTTGTGAGCTGTAATGACTGGCTTTGCTTATGTCTTTGAGAGTAACAGGAAGATTTTGATGAGGGGAGGGTTTGGGGGAAGAGATAATTAGGTCTGTCATACAACCCAGCTCCAACCCAAAGGAAAAGCATGTGTAGAGATATCTGACTTCCTTAGCCACTATTCCAATGAGCAGATCCTGTCAGCTAAGGGACACCTGTAGCAAAGTGATCTGGGGGAGCAGGTGTGGGTATACCTTCACGTACCTTGGTGCCCTTTATTTTAATCCTTTAAGAGAAGGCAGGGGAAGTCAGAAGTGAGATGGGGCAAAGCCAGGGGGGTATTGAGCTTTAATGGCTGAATGGGAGTTGTGGAGTTGTGTTGGAGACAAGGCCACAATTGAACTATCACAAGAACCCTGGGATGTGACCCATCTTCCTGCCTTTCACTTCATTTTATGTCATTGTCCTCTCAGCATCAGGCTTATAGCATTAAAAGGCAAGTGACTTGCTCAGGGTCACACAGTCAGTTTATCACAGTCAGACCTTGAACCCAGATGTTCCTCTTCTTGGCTGTAGCTGTCTAGCCATGCTTTCTCACTATTAAAATTATAATTATCATTACAATAAATGTATTTCTTGCCCTTATTTTTAATAACCAGCATTTATATAGGACTATAAGATTTGCAAAGTGCTTTATATTATATCATTTAATTAGGGGGAAAAGACACGCACAAAGATAAAGATCTTGCCCAATATACCTGGTAGGTGCATTGGTGAGTGAGGGGCAAACGGGCACACTGAGAAGCTGCAGAATGGCCAGAGGAGGCTGCAAGAATGGGGTAAGGCCTTGAGACCATACCCTTAGAGGGTCCACAGAAGGAAATGGCAATGCTTAGCCTGGAGAAGAGAAAGCTCATGGGAGCTTTCAGAACTTCCTGATGTCAATGAGCACTGCCCCAAAGAGGACCGGGCTGCCCTCAAGGGAGGTGGGAGGGCAGGCTCTGCCTCCCTGGGGCCTTTAGGCAGAGGCTAGAGGTTTTGGATGGGATCCTTGGTCAACCCCATAGAGTTAAAACATGAGGAGAGTTGCCAGGTAGTTTTCTGAGGACCCCTTCCCATGAAGCTCCATTTGGCATCCCCTTGTCCAGGGAGGCACAATCTACTGCAGGATCAGGAGAATTCTGTCTGGTCAGCACTGAGGGCTCAAGTGAGAGTTTAATTCTGCCGGCATTCCGCCCCACCCCCCTTCCCGCAACTTAGTTCCTCTGGTAGTGAGTCTGAATAAGCCTGAAGGGACCAATTCTTGGTCTAGACTCCTGCTACTTAATTTACACTTCCCAAAACCTTACCCTGCACATCCCTCCGATGCTGGGAAGCACTCCTCCGTGCCCCTCCACAACCCTCCAGAAATACCTGTTTCCTTTCACGGGCCACTAGCTGAGGAAGCTTCCCCCTTCCTTCACCTCCTCTCTCCCACTGCTGGGAAAGACCTAGGCACTCCCCTCCCCTGCTCTGCCCTTTTTCCATTCCTCCCTCCCCACCCCCGCCTTAGGATTTTGCTCTCCTCCTCTGCCCTCCCCTCCGCGGACCGGACCGGGGCTGATCATTAACCGGGACAGACTCATAAAGAGGCAGGAAGCGAGCCCCGGGACGCCACGGGACGGTGTGTCTGTCGGTGAGGAGAGGACAGAAGCCGCTGCTGCCACCATGGACGTCATAGTGAGTCCCAGCGTCTCTGCCGGGACCCCTGCGCCTCCCCTCTCGTCTGACCGCATCAAGAATGCCGCGGACATCTCAGTCATTGTCGTCTACTTCGTGGTAGTCATTGCCGTGGGGCTGTGGGTACGTGGGGACTGGCAGGGGACTGATGGAAGGAAAGGGGCATAGCAGGGAGGAGGCAAGGCGACTGAATTTGGAGCTCTCTCACTACAACGCTTATTACCTGGGGGACAAGCCCCTTCTTCCCTCTGGGCCTCAGTTTCCCCAACTGTAAAATGAAAGGGATGGACTTCTCTCTCTGGCATCTCACGTCCTAATGCCCCTCCTGTCTGTGACATTCGATGTTCTAAGGTTATCATGCTTGGGCACCCTCTGTCCATCTCTTGGACATCCAGTCCCTTCCAGTTCTAAGATTCAATGACTATTCTTTGACAGTGGAGTTTTAGGAAGTGAGAGTGGAGGCTGGGAAGCTGAGGCAGTGTCATCAATGTATTCCAGTGGCACCTGGCCAGCTGTGTCCTCTCCTTCTTCAACAAGAGATAGGACAAGGCATTCAATATGGCAGACCACTGAGGAGAAACAAAAGAAAAATGGGTCCTGTCTCAAGTACTCAGCACAGTGGGGTAGAAAGACCTATTTAAGGTCTGATTTTCAAATTGCAGTTCTATGGGACCTTGAAAAAGTTTCTTCCCCTCTAGGAACCTCAGCTCCCTCATATGTAAAATGGGGGGAAATCTATTCTCTCCCATCTATCTTGCAGTCTTAAGGGAAGGACTGTCATAAATCACTGAGCTTCATAGAAGTGGGAGGTATCTAAGTTTCTCATTCAGTTTCCTCATCTGTAAAATGAAGAGAAATAATGCTCTTCCTAGTGAGATGGGCTGGTCCCACAAAGTTGTGGGTTCTGTCTCACTGGAAGTGTTCAAATGAAGGTTGAATGACTGCTCAGGATCAGAGATTTATAAAGGGACTTCAGTAGTCATCTAGTACAAACCTCTCATTTTACAGATGAGGAAACTGAGGCCAGAGGTAAAGTGATGTGACCACAATAATAGATACTAAATATCAGAGCTGGGATTTGAACTCAGATCTTTCAACTGCAAATCTAATGCTCTTTCCATATTAGATCAGAACTACCCATACCATAGACGGAGGGTAGGATCTCCAGAGAAAAGGTGCTGTGCTCTCACTCTATGGCCCTCAACGTCCTAAGCCACCTAGTCTTAATCCACATGATATAGACACCCCCTCACCTACCTTGACTCAGGTGAAACCCCTCCAGTCCTCTCATCACCATCTGCCTCAGGCATGCCCCTTCACAAGTCTCTTGCATCCTCCTGTCTAGTCTCCTCCCCCTTCCCATTCTATTGTTCACAAACTCCCCCTTGATCCTACTGTTCTTCCTGATGTCTTGCTTCTATCTTCTGGCTGTCACAGAGACCTGACTCCTCCTCTATCCCTTCCCCATCCCAGAATTCTTGGTTATTCTTTCCAGGACTTGGTGAACCTTCACTCCAGCTTCCAGGAAACTGATCTGGAAGAGAAATGGAAATATTCCTTGTTCTCTATCAGTACTCTCAGACCTCCCTCTGCCATCATCTCTCAGTTATAAACCCCCTTTGGAGTTTATACAATAAATCTCTCCCCCACATTCAAACACTGGCCAACAGTTACCTTCTGGCCCCCAGGAATTCAGCACCTGGTACAAGGTCTTCCTCTTCACATCATCTTTGCCTTTATACTTGGGGACTTCAACATGAATGTTCCTGGCCCTTTGAGCAGCCTGGACAACCTGGTCACCAGCCTTCCCTACTCCCATGACCTGCTCCTCCACTCCACACAAGATTGTCATACTATCATGGAAGAGGGCTTGGAACAGAGCTTAGAGACCTGTAATGTTCAGCCTTCTCATTGTAAACTTCAAGAAACTGAGTCTGAGCAAAGTTAAGTGATTTGTACAAAATCACACAGTAGCGATCATATTAGTGATTCACTTTCAGGATGGAGAATTCTGAAATTCCTCTGTGTGAGACCAGAACCTGCTATAAGCATGTCTCTCTTTGTCCTTTATTCCTCCTAAATCTACTTCTCATCCCCTCCATTATATCCAGGCCCTTTGACTGATCTGACTTCCCTTTGCTCCCTTTTAATTCTTGTTTTAAAAAAATTCATATTTTGCTTCCCCCCAATTACATATAAAACCAATTTTTAACATTGATCAAAGTTTTTTCATCATGCAAACTCTCACCTTCCTTCTCTTTTCTCTTCCCTCCCCTCAGTGAGAAGCAAGCAATTTGATATAGGTTATACATGTGCAGTCACACAAAACATATTTCATGCTTGTCTTGTTGTGAAAGAAAATGCAAACAAAAAAATAAAGCAAAGAAAATATATGCTTTGATCTGTTGACTCCATCAGTTCTTTTTCAGAGGGTGGATAGCATTTTTCATCACAAGTCCTTTAGAATCATTTTGGAGCATTGTATTACTGACAATAGCCAAGTCATTTACAATTGGTCATCATAAATCTTGCTCCTACTGTATACAATGTTTTCCTGACTCTGCTCATCTTTTTTTGCATTGATCAAGTAAGTCTTTCCAGGTTTTTGTGAGAGCACACTGCTCATCATTTCTTATAGCACAATACTATTCCATCACAATCACATACAACAACTTGTTCAACCATCCCCTAACTGACTGATATCCCCTCCATTTGCAATTCTTTGCCACCACTAAAAGAACTACTATAAATATTTGTGTGCATATAAGTCCTTTGTCTTTTTTTGATCTCTTTGGGATATAGACCAAGTAATTGTATTGCTTGGTCAAAGGGTAGGCACACTTCCAAATTGTTCTCCAGGGTTGTTGAATCTGTATACTCCTTCACCAACAGAGCATGAGTGTCTCAATTTTCCCACATCCCCTCCAACATTTGTCATTTCCTGACATGGGTGGTGGTAGCTCAGAGTTGTTTCAGTCTGCATTTCTCTAATCAATTGTGATTTAGAACATTTTTTCACATGAATATAGATAGCTTTGATGACTTTGAAAACTGCCAATTTGTATTCTTTGTTCATTTATCAATTGAGGAATGGTTCTTATTTCTATAAATTTGACTCAGTTCTTTATATTTGAGAAATAAGGTCTTCATCAGGAAATCTAATATAAAATTTCTTTCACAGTTATGATTAAGATGTATATCTTTCCATCCTATTTCCCCCTGTTTATCCTACTCTCACTTTTATCCTGTCCATTCTCAAAAGTGTTTTACTTCTGACTTTCATTCCCCCAGTCTTTCCTCCCTTCTATCAGTCCCTCTCACCCCTTTCCACTACTACTTTCCTATAAGGTAAGATAGATTTCTGTACTCAACTGAGTGTGCATGTGTAATACCATGTACCAGCAGATTCCCAAAAGAATGCTACTTTCAACAGCTTTTAGGGTTTGGATTACACAATATGGTGAACACTTTGTTTATTCCATTACAAATCAAGGCAAACATTCACAATATATCACAATATAATATTCACAACATTACATCTTATCACAGAAAATGGCCATACAGTTTTCACTGCAGTGGCCACAATATTTAGAACAACAAACAATAGAATAATCAAACTTCCACTCATGGGGCAACTCAATACTTAATCATTCACTCAATTGACAATAGGATAATCAAACTTCCATTCATGGGGCAAACATTAACTTAATCAGTCACTAATCTTGATTGATAATTACTAAATATCATTAATCACAAATATAATCATTAGAAAACCACACAAATCCTCCACCCCTTAGCGTCCAGAAAACCTCAATTCCATCCAAGGGGATGCCTTTACTTCATCTTGACTCGGAGTGGTCTCTCTGATTCCCTGGATCCTCTTTCATGGTTCCAGGTCCTACTCGAATTCACCAAACAGTCACCTGGATTCAGAAGCAGCCAGCTCCCAACTCCTTATCCAGTCTTCCAAGCAGTTCTTGTTACACACTGAAGTTCACAGGGTCCAGCACATCTCAAACTCTTCACCACTTCTCTTGCCTGGAACTCAAGGATCAGCCAGGCCATGAACAAAAAAATCTTATCCTGGTCATGTTCTTCAGTCCTTGAGCAGTTCAGCTGGTCCTAGGACCCAGAAGGATTATCGGCCTTCCAGGCAGCCTTCCAGGCGGCCTTCACCAGATTCTGGTCTCAGGAAAACTCCATCTCAGTTCTCAGCTTCCAGATGCTGGGAGAGAAACTCTCTCTCTCTCTCTCTCTCTCTCTCTCTCTCTCTCTCTCTCTCTCTCTCTCTCCCTCTCCCTCTCCCTCCCTCTCTCTCTCTTTCTCTCTCTCTCTCTCTCTCTCTCTCTCTCTAT
>CM053587.1:348297576-348339282 GCA_028646515.1 Pseudochirops corinnae
CTCTCTCTCTCTCTCTCTCTCTCTCTCTCTCTCTCTATCTCTCTCTCTCTCTCTCTCTTTCTCTCAGCCAGTTTCAGTCTCCATGATTCTTCCTACACCAGGAGCAGCATTCCAATTCTGTCTCTCTGTCTTTGGAATTCTTGCTTATATACACACCTCAGCCAATCCCCTTCTTCCACATCAACAGGGGAGTTCATGCCTTCTCAACAGTGGGATGGAGTTTGCACCTTCCACACTTAGCCCCAAGGTACTAAGTGCTAAGTATCTGCTAAACTGATTACTATTACAGCATGTTACTCTTTCTTCAAGCCAATTCCCATTAGAATAAGGCACACATTCTCTCCTCTCACTTTCCCCACCATACTCTCCCCTATAAAAGCTCCTTTATGCCTCTTTTATGTGAGATAATTTACTCCATTCCACCTCTCCCCTTCTCATTCTCCCAGTGCTTTCCTGCTTCTCATCCCTTAATATTTTTCTTTTTAAAAATTATTTATTTATTTACTTTTAGTTTATAAGATTCAGTTCCACAGGCTTTTGAGTTCCAAATTTTCTCCCTCTCCCTCTCTTCCCCATTCCCCTCTATGATGGCATGCAATCTGATATAGGTTCTACAAATGCCTTCACATTAAACATTAGTCAAGTTGTAAAGAACTATAACCAATGGAATGAGCAATGAGAACGAAGGAACAAAACAAAACAAAAGAGAGAGAGAGCAAGTAGTTTGTTTCAGTCTGTATTAAGACTTCTGTAAAGCCACGCACGAGCAGCTTTCCAGAGGACAGCTGTTGTGAACAGATTTCAAGGTTCTGATTACATAGTATCATGAACACTGTATTTACTCAGTAACAAATCAGAGCAAAACATTCACAGAAAAATCAAGGTACAGCATCCAGAATGTTACGTCTTATCACAGAAAATCAAAATACAGCATTCATTATGTCACTCAACAACTTATCACTAAAATGGCCACATAGTTTTCACCAAAGTGGTCACATAGTTTTGAACAAAGTATAATCATTTAGTCAATCAATCACTTAGTAACTCAATTATTCAATCATAAAGTATAAAAGGTCGAAGTCTTCCACCCATGTGGCACACTAAGTTACAAATCAGTCACTACTAAGTTATCAGTCAATACTCAGTACCCTCTTAAGGGGTAGTGGAAAATACACAGGCCATCCACCCCTTGATCACCAGTAAATCACATTTTCTTCACTACTTGGTACCCACAGGGAAGTTTTTCCATCTTGACTTGAGGCAGGCATTCAGTTTCCATGGCTCCTCTTCCACGGCCCCAGCTCCCACCTGAATCTAACCAACTGCCACCTGAGTTCAAAGGCAGACAGATCCCAGCTCCTTCTCCAGCTCTCTGTGCAGCTCCTGCTTCACATTGGAGCTCAATGTCCACTCTATCTCATATCCTTCACAGCCTCTGTTCCTGGGAAGACAAGGCTTAACAAAGCCACAAGAACATTCATTCACATTAATAAAGCCGCAACAACATTTGTACAAAATACTGGCACCACAGTCATGCTTCCTCAGTCTGCTGCAGCTCCAGCTGGCCCTCAGAAATCCTCAGTAGCTCCAGTTGGTCCTCAGTAGTCTTAAGCAGCTCCATTCTCAAAATCAAAATCACTTCCTCCCATTCTCAAAATCAAAATCACTTTTTCCATGGAAGTTCCAGTCCAGCAGGAGCAGCCCAGCTTTCAGATGCTCACCAAGAGAAATTCTCTCTCTCCCTCTCTGGCAGCAGCTGCTCTACCCCTGCGAAGCTTATCCCAAGAAGTTCTGACTGTCCAGCTTGCATTCTTCCTTAAAGATGGTATAGCCTCCCTATTCAGCCCCTCCCTGTCACGTCAGCACCAGGGGTTCCCTATTGAGGCCCTTCCTGTTACCTCAGCAACAGGAGTTCATACATCCTGTTTCTTTACAGGGGCTTAATTTGAAACTAGATGCTAAGTACTGTCAGCTTTCCAATACAAAGGGATCTTCAAATTCCATTACCATTACATTCCACCCCTCCAGGATCCTTGGCCTTACAATCTCAATCCAGATGGCCACCAATCATGGAATAAATAGAGGTGCTATACTTTGTAATCCTGCCAGCTGCACCATAATGTAAAGCCAAGCATGAGTAGCTTTCCAGAGGATGGCTGCTGTGAACAGCTTTCAAGATTCTGATTACATAGTAATAGAGCAGTGGTGAAGTGTAGAATGGATAATTTTACTGCTCTTATCTTACAATATGGTTTAAGGTCTGATATTATAGAATCTAGCTTCTTCACGTCTTTCCTCCCTGGTTTCCTTTGAAGTTCCTGACCCTCCACTCTTTGAAATGAACATTCTTATTATTTTTCTAATATAATACTTTAGAAATTGAATTGGAATGACAATACAGAGTCTGGTATTTGAAAGTAAGATTTTCTATTCAGCTCTGGTCTTTTCATCAGGAAAATTTGAAAGAGCTTTTTCTGTTTGTATATTTACATAATTTTCATTGAGTATCCATTTTTTTCCCTGAAGGATGTCACTCATTTTTACTACGTAGGTGATTCTTCATTGTAATCCTTGACCTTTTATCTTCAAGAATGTCATTTTCAAAGCCCTCCAATCCTTTAATTTAGAAACTGCTCATGTTATTCTAATTGTGGCTCCATGACAGTTGAATTGTTTCTTTTTGGTTGCCTGCAATATTTTTTCTTGACCTGGAAGCTCTGGAATTTGGCTATAATAAGGCTGGGAGTTTTTATTTTAGTATCTCTTTCAGGAGGTGATCAATACATTCTTTCAATTCTATTTTACACTCTGCTTCTAGGATATCAGAGAAGTTTTTCTTGACAATTACTTGAAAGATGATGTCTAGGCTCTTTTTTTTGTGACTTTCAGTTAGTCCAATAATTCTTAAATGATCTCTCCTGGATTTCTTTTCCAGCTCAGTTGTTTTTCCAATTATATATTTCACATTTTCTTCTTCTTCTTCATTTCTTATATTTTGTTTTATTGTTTCTTGATGTTTCATAAAGTCATTAGCTTCCACTTGCCCCATTCTAATTTTTAAGGAATTATTTTTTCCGGGACCTATTTGTTACTTCCTTTCCTACTTGGCAAATTGTACTTTTAAAGATGTTCTTTTCTTCAGTGAATTTTTGTACCTCTTTTTCCATCTGGCCAATTTTGTTGTTCAAGGTATTCTTTTCTTCATTAGATTTTTGTGTCTCTTTTACCATTTGACCTATTCCACTTTTTTTAAGGTGTTATCTTTTTCTGTATTTTTGTGCCTCCTTTACCACGCTATTGACTCTTTTTTCATTATTTTCTTGGATCTTTCTAATTTCTCTTCCCATTTTTTTCCTCTACCACTTTTACTTTATTTTAAAAAATCTTTTTGAGCTCTTCCAAGACCTGAGAGACTGATTCATATTTTTCTTTGAGGTTTTTGGTGATGTAGTTCTGACTCTATTGTCTTATTCTGAGTTTGTGTTTTGATCTTCTCTGTCACTATAGTAATTTTGCATAGTCAGGTTCTTTTTCTGAATTATGCTTAATTTTCCAGCCTATGTCTTCACTTTTAATTCCATGGTAAAGTGGGGCTCTTCTTCCAGAATAGAGAAATTGTGTCCAGAACTCTTTTTTTACTCCCAGCATTTCTCCTGGAGTCGTCAGGCAGCAAACACTGTATCGATTATTCCTTGGTCCTTTGTGGAGCCACACTGGCTCTCATACAGATGACTGCCTTCCAGGAGAAGGATGAGCTGATTAAGAGGGTCTCTAGCAAGAATCTTCCCAGCAACGACTAAGAGAGACACCCCTCTGTGACTGTCACATGGAAAACTATTTTCTGTCAGTTTTTATATGAGCAGTGGACCCCTTGCCTTGTAGATCTCAGTTGGAATAAAGTCAGCACCAGATGCTTTGGCACACAAAGGAACCTAATGGCATTCAAAACCTCTTCTTCAATTGGAATTTCAGGAAGAGAAGCATTGCCTTTGACCTGAAGTAGTCAGTAGCTTCAGCATTGATTGGAGATGGCCTGTTGAGAACTCTATGGAAGTATTCAGTCTATTTCTCCAGGATCATATCCTTATCACTAATCCAGGTGGCTCCATCAGCACTGAAGAGGAGAGATGTAACATAGGCTTTTGAGCCATAAATAGCCTCCAGGGCATCATCAAAGTGCTTTGGATTGTTTGGATTGTTTTCATTAGCATAAAATTGAATTTCATCTGCTTTCTTACTGAGTCAAGAATCATGTATCTCTCTAAGCTTCTCTTGTACTTTACTTTCAATGGTGTTAAACCCTGCCTTCTTAGAGTTATATGACTTCTGCTGTAAACCCTTTGGAGTTCTCATTTTCCACTTAGCAGCTTCTGAATTCTCTCATCATTTTCATCAAACCAATTTTAATTTTTGTGAGTGGTCTGGCCCAGGTGAGTAATGTGGTGCTGTACACCAAATCTCTGAAAGGCTCCCACTCCTTTTCTGCTCCACTGTTGCTAACCATGTGTTGGCTCAACTTTCCCTTCAAGTTAGCAATGATGCATTCCATCTCAGAGCAGTGCTCTAATCTGTTGACATTAAATCTTCTAGTAGTTGTCTTGCCTTGGGGCCACCATTTTTTTTTGAATGGGAACATTTAGAATGGAGAGAATAAGAATGTGATCAGTCCAGCACTCTGCACCACATATTGCTGTCATCATTCTCAGATCTGGTCTGACTTTTCTCCTTATAATGATATTAAATGCCAATGTTTGATGTGAGTGTGCATCCACGAAGCTTTATTGCATTTAGAGAAATGGAAGATAGTGTTGGTAATGAGAAAGTCATGAGATGCACAAGTTTTCAGTGCTCTTGCTGTGCCTGACCCCATTCCTTCCATGGACTTCCTGCCATGTTTGGTCCACTAAAAAAGAAAGGTCATCTCAGAAAGAAGGTTCTAGATTCATGAAGGATCTTGCACAGCTAAGATTTTTGTCTCAAAAGAGTGCAGGGAAACTAATAGGGGAGGTGAGGACAAGAAAAAATCCAGTCATGGGGACAGCCAATGAAAAGGTACAGAACTGGGAACTAGATGGTCCAGTTGGAAGAACAGCAGGGAGGCCAGTGTAGCTGGAGAGGAATGAAGTCTAAGGCTCAAAAGTATCAGGTGAGATGTGACAGGTCATGTAGGGTTAGAAATGCCAAAAAGAAGACTTTTTATTTCATCCCAGAGGTAATAAGGACTGAGCCACCCAGATAGAAGTCAGATGTCCTCCTAACAACCCTAGCAGCAATTAATCTTTATCTAATTTAGCTTCACATTTGATCTGAATTTTTGTCAGAGACAAAGTGATTCTTACAAGGGCTTTGCTCTTTTAACTACATAAATAATTGAAACCTGTTTGAAGAGAAAGGAGACCAGAGTTGGGAAGGGAAGCTGGACTGGGTGACTCCTTCTGAGTCTTAGGATTCAGTGATTCTCGGTTTTTGAATGAAGCCATATTGGGAGAAAGTGCAAGTACAGGAATTAGAAGAACCTGAGTTCAAATTTGATCATAGACACTTACTAGCTGCGTGACCCTGGGCAAGTCACTGAATACTATTGCTTCAGTTTCTTAAGCTGTAAAATTAGCTGGAAAAGGAAATGGCAAACCACTCCAGCATCTTTGCCACGAAAACCCCAAATAGGGTCATGAAAGGTCAGACAGAACTAATTGGTCAAATAACAAATACTAAGATTTGTTCATAGCACAATATGACTACATGATGGTGAGGAAAATTTCTCTTCACTTCTTCTGGTGGTCACCTCTCAGTAGGCTGTGTGACAACTCTGTTGTGTCTTCAGCTCTTACATCTTGTGTCCTGTTTGCTTCTTTCTACCCAGGCCACAGTGAAGAGTAGTCGCAAGACAGTGGGAGGCTTCTTCCTCGCTGGCAGAGACATGGTGTGGTGGCCAGTGAGTATATCCCACTCTATCCTCTTGTTATTGATTTGAACAGTGGCTTTCTATACTCTCTCTCAAGCTGCATTCTCAGAAAGCCTGAAGCTTTCAGCTCAGATCTGAAATAAAAGAGAGAGAAGAAAGGCTGGGCTTCCCTTTGGAAATCACCCAGAGCTCTACTCACTCTTCTCTTTAGTGTACTTCTTTAGAATGTAAGTGAGGTACAAGGGAAAGGAGCCTTGGGATTTTTCCCAGATTCCACGAGAGGAATAAAGGTGGAAAAGGAGATGTGATTAAGAGAGAGGCTGAGTGAGGATTCCATTGGGTTCCAATGGGTTCCCCTGTTCCTTCTTCCATGTTATTTCTTGGTCCGGGATTTTTCAGACCCCATCAGGGACTCAACAAAAAGATGAATGAAAAGAAGGGTCATGTGACAGCTTAGAAGACCAAGAACCAGTGGCAGGTAGAAGACTGGCCAGGGCAGAAAAGAGAAGGAGCCTGTTCTTATGGTAGAGGAGAGGGGGCCAAGCTGCCAAGCACCATTAAGAGTCCCAAGAAATTGCAGATCCTATACGTGATTGCCTGCTGCCATGGCAGGGAGGGGGAGGATAAGGAGAGGGAGGGGGAGAAAATTTGAAACTTAAGGGATTGTGGAACTGAATCTTCTAAACTAAAAGTAAACAAACAAATTAATAAAGACAAAGTTTTTAAAAATATAATTGGTAAATGTTTTTAACAATAAATAAAAGTATAATAGAACACACACACAAAAAGAGTCCCAAGAAAAGATGGGTTTGAATCCCATCTCTGCTACTGATGATTTGTGTGACTTAGGGCAGGAATCCTCCTCTCTCTGGATCTCAGTTTTCTCCTCTGTAAAATGAGACAGTTGGATTAGATATTCTCAAAGGTCCCTTCCCATTTTCAAGTCCGTGATTCTGCATTCATATAAAAGTATCTGATAGTTTCACAGTCTGATATCTGCATGTTCTTCTTCTGGCTTCCAGATCGGTGCCTCTCTCTTTGCCAGTAACATTGGCAGCACCAGTTTCGTGGGCCTGGCCGGGACTGGTTCATCCTCAGGAATTGCTGTTGCCCTGATTGAGACAAACGTACGTGATGTGTCAGCTATGTTTTTCTCTTTTTTTCAGTTAGGAGTTATTTTAACATCCAACATCCTTTGTATTATCCATAACACCAATAAGACTTACAAAGCTCTTTGACTCATCAGCCCTTGGGGATAGGCTATACAAGTACTATTACTGCCATTTTGCAGATCTCTTTCTGTTGCTCAATTGTTCAATCATGGCTGACTCTCCATGACCCATGGACCATTGTAGGCCAGGCCCTACTATCTTCCATAATCTCCTGAAGTCTGTCCAAGCTCATGATCATTGTTTCCAGGACACTGTCCATCCATCTCATCTTCTGCCATGCCCTTTACTTTTTGCCTTCAATCTTTCCCAACATCAAGGTCTTTTCCAATGGGTCCCCTCTTTTCATTATGTGGCCAAAATATTTGATCATTTTCTCTTAAACCCACCCCATTGTACACAGGGAGAGCTCCTAAGGGAATCCATTCAGCCAGTCAGTCAACAAACAGGGCCAGGCTCTGTGCTGACCACTAAGCTTCCAAAGGAACTCATTTTATTACAAGGAGACAGCAGCAGCTTACTACATCCATCCCAAATATATAGGGAGTAGATGGGAGGCCATGGCAGACAAGATGGCCCTGTTAAGGGTGGGGGAAATCTGGGAGGGAGGAGGCCCAAGAAGAGCCTCAGACAGAAGGTGAGACTTGAGCTAAGTCTCAGGGGACATCACAGAAGCTCAGAGTTGGAGATGAGAAAGGACAGTGTTTATGGTGTGGGGGACAGGCCAGAGAAAACGCTTGGAGCTGGGGGATGGGGCATCAGGGGTGACACTGGGCCTATTTCCTCTGCTGTAAAAGAAGGGAGGTGGACCATGTGACCTCTGAAATCCCTAAAAGCTCTTCTTCAAAATGACCTTCTTTTTATTTTCTTTTAAAAATGATATCCTTTTTCTTATACCACCTTCATCTTCCCGTATCTCTCACCTCCTACCGCACCCCCATAATGAGAAGAAAAGAGGGGAGAATGCTCAGCAAAGCCAAGCAACTTATCAGCCAGCCTCCCAGTGTATGCAGTGTTCCTCACCCATAGTTCCCCACCTCTACAAACAAGGAGGGAGGGAGGTGCATTCTATTTCTTTTTGGAGACCAACGTTGACCAGATCACCTCATTCAGTTGGGATTTTTCTTGGTTTTTCCCATGACTCTATGATCTTCAAGCTTCAGATCCAACTCTCACCTCCCCACCTCAGAGCTGCCTCTATCTGAGGGGCTTTATCCTCTTGGCTCACATGAGGGGCCTTGGACTTTAATCCTCCTGGGCCTCAGTCTCTTCACCCATAGAATTGGGGGATTGGACTAAGTGACCTCAGAAATCCCTTCCAGCTTCATATCTGTGATCCCATGAGCCAACATTGACAAGTCCTTTGGCCAAGTCCCTTACACTCTCTGTGCCTGTTTCTTCATCTGCAAAACGAGAGGCTTGGACTCAGTGACCAAAAATGACCTTTCCAGCTTTGCAGCATCAGAATGAGACTTAGTGTAAGGAAATCTTCCTGATAATGAGAATTATCCAGAAGAGGGACAGGACAGTCTGTCTTGGGAGGTAGTGGAGTCTTAAAGACTAAAAATATCACACTCAAAGGAATGGCTTTCTCAAGGTGGGACCCATTTCGGCCTCATAAATTAAAGCTGCATGAGAGGTCTTTCTTGGCAGCCACATTTCCCAATGTTCCTTTAAATAATGCCATGTGAGTGTCAGAGAAATAGAGGGGAGAAACCTCGGATCGTGAGGAATTGCATTGGTTGGGCAGGACCAGTGAGAAGATAAGCCTTATTCCTGTGTGGTCTTTTCTTGGTTTCTTGCAGGGCTTGCTATTGCTGCTGGTCCTAGGCTGGCTCTTTGTCCCTATTTACATCAAAGCTGGGGTGAGTACCCAAGGGGAAAGGCTTTCCCTCCCAAAATCCTCCATCATCAATTCTCCATTCAATACACTTGAAAGACTATTTGCTCATTTTCACATAATGCTTCAAAATTCCCAATTCTCTTTAGTTATAACAACACTGGAAGATGTATTGAATGTGAGGTTTTATTTTATTTTCTTAATTTCATAAATGAGGTCACTGAGACTCAGAGAAGCCAAATTTCTTTCCCAAGGTCACATGTGGGACAGGTCTTGAACCGTGGTCCCTGGTTCCAAATCCTATGTTGGGATGATGGCTTTCCCCTCTAGCATCAGGGGAATGGAATTACTTGGGCTTCTGGCACAATGCTTCAGAAAGGTCCCTATTCACCCAGTCCCAGTGCCCAATGTTCCTGTAATGGTTTGTGGTGCAGTGTGACCCTTGCTTCCTCCTACCTGTGCAGGTGGTGACCTTGCCTGAGTACCTGAAGAAGAGATTTGGAGGGAAGAAAATTCAGATCTTCTTTTCTCTCCTTTCTCTGTTCACATGTATAATCATGTACATCTCGGTGAGTTCATCTTACCTCTGCATTTTTGTAGAAAGCAAGTCCCCTGACAGCAGATGCCGACTCCTTGCAGTCTCTTCCTCTTCATAGCCTGGCACAGTTCCTGGCACAGAGTATATGCTTGATAAATGTTTGTTGAATTGTGTATGGAGGTTGCTACCAAATGTAGAAAGCCTGATGTGAGAGAGCTGGGAGTTATCATTGGTGATCTGGTTATGTGCACTTCAAAAAAGAAGCATGCTAAAATAAGGAAGGAGGAGCTGTCTCTGGTCCTTGAAGTGGACTGGTTTATTGAGGGATTGTGTAATTGAAACTCATGGGCTCACTGATCTCCCTCACAATGTAGGCAGCCCCCAAGACAACAGCTTGTTAGCACCTAGGTTAGGAAAACAATGGAACTTGCTACAGGGAAGCATCATGTGGGGAGCTTTGCTGTTTCCTTCTCCAGATCATCTTACAGGTGAGGAAATTGAGGCAAACAGGTTAAGTGACTTGCCCAAGGTCACACAACTAGGAAGTGTCTGAGGCCTGATTTGAACTAAGGAATATGAGTCTTCCTGACTTCAGGGCCAACACTCTATCCACTGCACCACCTAGCTGCTCTTGTCTAGAAGACCCAAGTTCAAATCCAGCTTCAGACATGTACTAGCTATGTGATCACAGGTAAGTTACTTAACCTCTGCCTTACTTTCCTCAGAGTGTAAAATGAAGGTCATGATAACACCCACCTCACAGAGTTGTCATGATCTAATGCAATAATATTTGTAAAGACTCTGCATAGTGTTTGGTCCATTTTGTTGTTGTTCTATTGTAGATTAGCAGTGTCCAAATCTCTTTGTGATCCCCTTTGGGGTTTCGTTGGCACAGATACTGGAGGGGTTTGCCATTTCCTTCTCCAGCTCATTTTGTAGATGAGAAAACTGAAGCAACCAGGGTTAAGTGACTTTCCCAGGGTCATGCATCCAAGAATGTCTGAGGCCAGATTTGAATTCAGGTCCTCCTAACTCCAGGGCCAACACTCTATCTACTAAGCCACCGAACTGCTCTTGTTTGGGCTATAGTGAGTACTTAATAACTCTTCTTCTCTTCTTGATAACAAGTTGTTTCTATTTCTAATAAGATAAATATCAATAAACATAAGGCACATAACCAAAAGCTCTTTGGGAAGTTCTCAGTAATTTTGAAGAGTGTAAATTGCCCTGAGAACAAACGGTTTGAGAATCGCGAGTCCAGATTATACCCAAAGCCCCTTTTAGTTCAGACATCCCATCTCGTGTTCAGAAGCATTGTGCCAGACACAAGTGGGGGCAAAGGGGCAGATGTTAGGAGTTTCCAGGAATGATGAGGCACAGCTTTTACCCTCTGTCAGTTTTTAGTCCAGTGAGGAAGATGGGACTAAGGTCCCTTTCAGTTCTGACAGACCATGAGTCTTTAAATACACAAACTCAGTCCAGATACTAAGGGTAATGCAAATAATCGCTGAAAGTTTCTTGGAAGATGAACTGTTCAGCAGAAGGGGTTTGATTTTCTCTTCTAAACTGGAAAGAAATGTCAGACTTTGCAAGGAGAGACAGAAAAAGCTTCCTAATAGAGCCGTCCCAAAGTGGAATGGGTATCCTTGCCTCTCAGATTTCTCATCAAGGCTCAACTCAGTTGTCGCCTCCTCCACAAAGTTTTCCTTGATTTCTCCCTCAATATTCCCAGAGTACTTTGCCTGGATCTCTTGCTTGCCTCCATCTCATATTATACTTGTATGCAGGTCCAACATCTTCAACTAGGCTGAAGATGGGAACTCTTTTCATTTCAGGCTTTGGATCCCAGGAACTGAAAAGACAGTAGGAGCTTAATAAATGTTCATTGTATTCAATAGAAAATGGGCTTCCCATCCCTGGAGGTCTTGGAGCAGAGCCTGGATAAGTACTTACTGGAGCTGTCAGAGAGGGGATCCTTGGTCAGTACAAGTCAGTCAGTCAATATGCATTTATTAAGAGCCCACTATGAGCCAAGTATTGCGGGAAGAGCAAGTTAAAGTAAACAGCCTCTGATGTCTCTTCCATCTGCAGAAGCCTGTGTTTCTGTGGCTAGGGAGGTAGCAAGCTCTCTGTCCTTTCCCTTGGTTTGACGTGAAGTATTGTGTTCAGGTCTGGACTTCAATAATCTAGCAAGTGTCCAGAGGATAAGCAACAGGAGGACAGTCACAGGATCACAGGGCTAGGAACATCTCTTTTGGGAAAGGTGGCACCCAAGCTAAATGTTGATAGGGAATATGAGAGGTAGGGCAATCAATTTCACATTGGGAAGCCTTTGGTTATTAGGAGGCTTTTCCTTATATTAAGCAAAAATTTAATCTTCTTTACAACCTATAGTATTTTCTTCGATCCAAGTAGAAGAAATCAAATCCCTGGTCCTGGGTAATTTCAGTTAGCACTGAGGTCTCCTTTTCTTGACTGACCAGACTACATATCTGGAAATTTCTAGGCTCATAGAAAGCTGAAACACCATCTGATTCAATTCCCTAGATTTACAAGTGGAGAAAGTGAGGTCTAGAGAGGCCAAATGAGATCATCTATATCAAACAGCTAGTTAGAGCTTAAGAGATCTTAGAGGCCATCTATTTCAATCTTCTTGCTTTAGGAAGTGCAATGTAGCATTACAGGATAAGAAGGCAGAAACAGCAGAGTCAGGACACCCTAGGGAAGTGATAGCCCCTCTCACTTCTGCCCTAGTCAAAGGCATCCATGTTATGTGCTGGGAACTCAGGCCGCAGAAACAGAAATGAAGCAGTGCTCTCCCTCACAGAACTGAGGTTCTATCAGAGGTAATGAAGAGTATAGTCATTTGAAAGACAGAAGAAACATTAGCCTTGTCCAGCTTGGCCCAGTGGACAAAAGCAGGCAGAATGGGAGGAATTTACAGAGACAGATGTTGGGGTGATAGAGGGAATAACAATTAAACAGTTAGAGCTCTCCCAAAGGGGAATGGGGTGTCTTTGGGCAGAACTGAGAAGAGCACTTGGATGGTCCATTGAGATGGTGGTTGGCATTCAGGAATGGCAAAGCCTCAACTTCTTGGTGCTCTGGTCCCCTTGGGTGGTAAATCTTTAGTAGCCTTTGGACTTTTTCTCAGACTCAGCTTGTGTAATATGTAACAGGAGATGCATACAGTTACATAAAGGAAACCTATCCACCCATCCATCCATCCATCCATCCATCCATCCATCCATCTACCTGTCTGTCTGTCTATCTATCTATCTATCTATCTATCTGTCTATCTATCATCCATGGATCCCAGATTAAGAACCCCTGGTATAAGAACCCCTGGTTGAACTCTGTGGCTGCCGAGATCCCATGAATTCTTACCCTCTGGAATTCTGGGCAGAGGTTAGACTTGAAACAGGCTCCAGTATAGGTGGTAGGACATGAGTAGGGAGAGAGGGGGGAGCAAAGGAAGACATTCTGAGCAAAGTTGTGCCTCTTGGCACAGAGGACAAGACGTTCCTCTGAAACTCCTTCCAGTTTGGGACTAAACAGTATGAGCAGAGGTGTGGAGAAGGGAATGAGACGGGGGCGGGGAGGTACTTGGTATTCCTGGAACTAATGGTTCGTTGTGGGGAGGAGTGATAAGAGTAGACAGGCAGGTGAGGCCAGATTGCGAGAGGCCTTGAATGGCAGCTCCCATTGATAATGTTGGGGTGGCAGTCACATATATGGAAGTTTGCCCTTGCCTCAGCTTGTGGCAAGAGGCTTTAATAGCTGTTCATCTCAAAGACATGACCTTTTGTTCACTTTTTTCTGCCCTGAGTGATAAGACATTCTCATTGGATTTACTAATTAAGCCACAAATTCAAATATGACTTTAACCTTTTCACAGCATCACCCTAGAGTTGGCAAGGACCTAAGAGTCAACTGGGTCTTATCCTTTTACATCTAAGGGGAAAGGAAGAGGCTGGGACTCCATCCAAGATCACACAGCATAGGCAGAATAACAGGAGGTTTATTTGGGAGTGCCCATCAAATGGTGAAGGCACTATACTAGAGCCCTTGAGCTTGAGGCCTAAAGGCTTAAATCCTGACATCCTGACACTGTCACTCACTGGCTGTGTGACACTGGCCAAGTCACTGCATCTCTCTCAGACTCACTTTCCTCTTCTATCAAATATGGAGCTGGCACCTGATGATCTCTGAGTTTTTTCTTCCTTTCTGTTCAGACACAGAGTTGGGAAACAAAAGTAGGAATGTTACCTTCCAGGACAGAGAGAACCTTAGAAGTGCTTTAGCTGCAATTGATATTTCAAAGGCCAGTGATGAGTGGGCAATGGAGGGACAGTAATGAATGTCTGATCACAATGTCATGGCTTTCTGAGCTGGATCAGGACTTGGCCAGAACCCAAAAAAACAGCAGGATGTGTCAGGACCCTAGGCCATCCCCACAGCTCCCACCTTCCTCATGATACAAACTTCACGATGTCCTCAAATAATGTCTATTCATACATTTGATATCACTTCCTTTTCTTGGTTTGGGGAGAGGAGCATGGAGCCTATACTTCCAGTGTGGAAACTCCTTCCATCAATGTAACTGGTCTGTTACTTAGAGTCCTTGAGAGTTCCCTGGAAGCACTAGGAGATGAAGCGGTTTGCCAAAAAGAGCCCCTGTGGGACAGGGACAAGACTAGAACCCAGGACTACGTGACTCTCTCCACCATGCTACCATTCCATTTAGTATTTCAGAGCTCCATATGCAGGTTCTCTGGGGAGAGACTGGACCCTCTAATTCTCTGTGCATTTGTTTCTTTGTGGGTGTCCTGCTCACTATTTAGAAGAGACAGGGGTGGGGAACCTGCAGCTTTGAGGCCACATGTGGCCTTCTAGGTCCTTGGATGTGCCTTTTGACTGAGTACAGGTTTTATAGAGCAAATGCTTCGATTAAGGGGATTTGTTCTGGGAAGTTTGGATTCCATGAGAGGGCTGCAGTTGAGGACATAGAGGGCCACATGTGACCTCGAGGCTATAGGCTCCTCAACCCTGGAATAAAGCATCCATATGTCTGGGGATGTCAGATGGTGCCATGGTGGACACTCTCTGGAATCAGGGAGACTAGTCTTCTTGAGTTCAAGTTTGGCCTGAGACGGTTACTAGTTGTGTGACCCTGGGCAAGTAATTTACCATATTTACCTCAGTTTCCTCATATGCAAAGTGAGGAAGAGAAGGGAATAGTAAATCAATCCAATATCTTTGTTAAGAAAACCCCAAATGGGGTCATGAAGAATTGGACACAACTGAAAAAGGCTGAACAAGAAAAATTCATAGGTCTCGTGGCCACTAAGATGTCAGGAAAACAAAGCTGGACTTAGAGTGAGCTTTCTCAGCTGTTTGACTTTGAGAAAATCACTCTGCTTCTCAGGGAATCCCTTTCCTCTTCCAAGATAGTGCCCAGATTTGGAGGAGGGGACCGCTGTGGTCTCTTCCAATCAATTCAAAGATGCTGTCGTTCCTTCAGCTGAATCCCCATCCCATCAGGAAGGCGACCTATGAATCTAAGCATGCTGCACAAAAATTCTCTTTTTTGGCCCAAGCAACCTGTCAAAGATTGTCTACTGAGGCACAGATGGGCTGCCTTCTGGAATGGTGGTGTGACCACCCACAGACAAAAGCACACATTCTGCAGGTGCTGAAGCATTCATGGAAAATGAGAGCTGGAGGGAGCATAACATCCAGCTCCTTCAATTCACAAATGAATAATCTCAGGCTTCTAAAGGGAAAGAGACTTGCCCAAGGTCACATGGATAGTAACAGACAGAGCTGAGATTCAGACTGAGGCCTTCCTCCTCCAAACTCAGGGCTTTTCCCATTACTTTCTCATCATCTGGGTCTGAGTTACTTATGCTACACATGACAAAGCTGAAGCCCACTGACAGGAAGATGCCAGAGGCAGTGAGTCACAGAGCCGGGATTCAAACTCAAGTCTTGGGATTCCCAATTCAGTGCAGTCCTCTGGACTCCACAACGTTCTGTTCATCTTAGTCTGACCTCCCATTTTACAGAGAACAAAACTGAGACCCGTAGAGGAGAGGCCAATGGCCAAGACCACCCAGCCACTAAGTCAGAGAGCCAGGGTTCAAGGTCAAACTTTCTGATTCCAAATCAGCTGCATTTTCCAGTAGAATGCTGCGCAGCTTCCCCATCATCCTGATCTATCTCTCTCTCTGTACGGATGAGGTAAGTGAAGCCCAGAGTGGGATGGAGACTTCCTCAAAGTTGCACAGTAATTACAGTGGCATAGCCAGGACAGGACCCAGATTGTGACTCAGAGCCCAGATCTCTAACCTGGGGGATTTTCTGTCTCCCGTCATCATTAGCCCCTCCACAGCCGTGAGCCTCCATTCTCCTTGATCCTGACATCTTCTCTCATTTTCAGGGGAGCTTATTCTCAGGAGCCATATTCATCAATGTGGCCCTTGGGCTGGATCTTTATGTAGCCATCTTCATCCTATTGGTCATCACGGGGATCTTCACCATTGCAGGTGAGTCCTTGAGCCTCTGCTGGGGGTTCTCTATCTGACCCACTGCCCTCTAGGCCGCTGGACTCCTCAGGACAGTGCCTAACATATGAGGCCTGATTGAATAAACTTGGGGTGTTTAGACTGGAGGAGAGAAGACTTACGGGCTCCATGATCCTGAACTTCAAGCATTTGAAAGGGTATCATAGAGCAGAGGGATTAGATCTGTTTTGCTTTGCCCCACAAGGCAGAACCAAAAGCAAGGAGTGGATATTGTGAAGAGGCAAATTTGTGCTGAGTGCATGGGAGAACTTTGTAACTGTGAGAGCTGCCCCAAGGTAGGACAAGCTGCCTCCAGAGGAAGTGAGTTCCCCATCACTGGAGGCCTCCAAGCAGACTGTGGAATCACTTGTCAGGGATATTATCATATGTATTCTTTGGGGACATGGGCCAGACTCAATGGCCATTGAGGCCCACTGCAGCTCTGAGAATTTGTGTTTCTATTACTAAGGTAAGGAGGAAGGAGTATGGTATAGTGGAAGGTAGCAGGAAGCCTGGGTTCAAATGCTGGTTCAGCCTTTGTGAGATGTTGGGCAAGTCATGGTCCTTCTCTAATCCTGAATTTCCTTCCAAAAGCATGTATTCCCAGGATGTAGGTGCTTAGACATGGACATCTGGCGGTTGAAGGGAGAGCCAAAGAGCAGTGTTCAAGAATTTAGAGGAATACTGGGAAGAGTCAGATGTGTGCAGTCCAAGGTAGCAAGTGAATGACCACTGAAGGGGACTGAGAAGCATCACACAAACACACACACACACACACGCACACACACACACACACACACACACACGCACACACACACATGCGCGCGCGCGCATACACACACACACACACACACACACACACACACACACACACTGAATGCCAGGGTCAATCCAATTGGTCACACCAACCCAGTGGGTCCAGGCAATGCAGAAACATGCAAAGAGCATGTGGCTGGATTTATGGGGTGTGGTTGCACATCCCAGCTCCTCTACCTGGTGGTCTTAGGTGGGTCAGTGCCCTTTTATGGACCTCAGTTTCTTCCTCTGTAAAATAAGGGGGTTGGACCAGATGGTCCTGTGTGGCTCTAAATCTCATGGATACCAACAACTGATGGGTACATAAGACTTCACACCATCTTACTGAGCATCACAACAACTCTGGATGAGTTGGGCACTACAAGTGGGACCATAGATTTGGACCCTAGAGGGACCTGAGAGGTCCTAGGTTTCAACTCCCTCCTTTTACAAGGGAGTCACTAAGACCTGGGGAGGTGAATGTACCTATCCAAGGTCAGACAGGGTAGTGGCTAGTACACAGTAGGTGCTTAATGGATGCTATTGATTAATTGCTTGATTGATTTGGCAGAGCACAGATTGACCCCAGGACCTCAGCCTCCTAATGCACCCTTTTCTCCACTGTATAACACTGTTGTTGTTATCTTCATTTTTATAGATGAGGAATCTGAGAATCTCAGAGTTTAAGTGATTTATCTTGGGCCACAAAGCTAATGAGAGCCAGAGGTAGGATTTGAACCCAGGTCTCACTAGAGTCCCTGGTCACTGCTACATCTACTATACCAAATCATATATGATTCTTTGCCATTATGGTGGAGTATTGGGTCAGGGTTTGGGGAGATGAGAGAGGAAAACCAGGGGGACACAAAACCAAAGGACTCTCCAGGGTGGGTGAGCCCAAGCCATGGCAGAAATCCAGGAGTGCAGGGAGGATGAGAGAAGACAGACACAACATTAAAGCAGCAATGGTTTCTATTGTTATTGCATTGTGTTCCTTCCCCTGGAATCCAAATGTCATTTCTCTCCTTGTCCTTGGCAGGTGGCTTGGCCTCTGTGATTTACACTGATGCCCTGCAGACGCTCATTATGCTGGTCGGTTCTGTCATCCTCACTGGCTATGGTAAGTCCAGACAGACAAGGCAAAAGATCTCCTCGGGGAATGGAGGGTGAGCCTGAGCAGATCCAGGAGCCAGGAGCCTATTGCTGGCTCTGTCCATCTGTCCATCTCCCCTGGGGTTTCTCTTCTTGCTGTCTGGAAATCTGTGATTTTAGCAGTGAAAAACTCTAGGGAGGAGAGGAAGAGCCTACTTTATCATAGAGAGCAGTGTGGTCTAGTAGAGATGGCACTGGCCCTAGATTCAAAACCCACTATTGGTGTTTAACTCTGGGATCCTGATCAAGTAACTTCATTCTATTTGTCTCAGTGCTCTTTTCTGTAAAATGGCAGTATTGGACCGGTTGACCTCTGAGGGTCCTTCCAATAGACATCTGTACTTAGACTGTGGCCCAAGTATGGTCTCAACTCCCAACTTTCTGCAGATTTAGTCTTGTCCCTGTGATGGATTGCTTCCTCCACCTACATCCATGTTACTATGTCACCATGTCCCCAGAGGTGTGACCAACCTCCCCCTGTGTCTATCTCTGTCTCTGTCTCTCCTTCCTTCTCTCTTTCTTCCTATCTCCATCCCAGGGGTAACACTGGTGTGTGTTTGTGTGTGTACATGTGTACATTTCTGTTATATGATAATTTATTTTGTAAGCATCATCTGGTTCACTTCCCATTTAACCTAAATTAGTTACCATGACACCATTAATTTTTAAACATAAAAAAGTTTCCTAAGCAGTAAGGGAAGTACAATAACAATCATAACCTTTACTCAATAGTAGGCAAAAGAAGAAAAAATAACTTTTAATCAAGATAAGGCCAATCATGAATAACCAAACATCCTCCCAAGAACCTGGGTCATACTCTCTTTCCAATGTATACCAGTCTTCATGTGGAAAATCAGGTACACACCTGAAGAACATTCATTTATCCCTTATCTTGCAAAGTGTATTCAAAGATACCTAAATTTCCTTCAGTGATTTGGTTACTATTTTCCCTTCTGTTATTAATATATTCCTTGTTGATCAGTCTGTTTCAACTCAAGGTCTTTATTTGATTTTTCATTTTCCTAAGATTTTGGTTATTTCTATTTTTCCTTTTCCACCCTCTGTTGCTCACTTTTTGACTCCTTTCCCTTGGATGGTAGTTTCTTTGGGAGCTGGCCCTCAATGCTACCTCAATATCTTCATGCACTGAACTTGTAGTTCACTAATCTTTGCCCTAACTGACTTCTGGGAAAACAGATTTTGCCCCAATTGTATGTTTTGCTCTTTCCCTCAGGTTTAATGGAATGCCACAACTTCCTCTTTCCCCCAATTGCATGTGCACACATGCACACACACACACACACACACACACACACGCATATATTTTGTCCCATTGTTTGGTGAAGTTCTGTTGTGGTACCTCTTCTTGATGCTGCCATGATTCCCCTTGCTCATATCGCAGCCTGATCAAATTTCTTCAGCTTGGTAACATGGAGGAAAGTGGTAGACTATAGAGGGGAGTTCTGCTGCAAGTCTGTGCATGAACTTGTACAACCTTACTGCCTGATGGGTGGTGAGAGAGGGGATGCTAGGTAAGCATGGGATGGGCATAGATATTAGCCTTCTTTGTTACTAGTTCATTGAGTTTTACCTTGTATTGGTTCTTAGTGTCTTACAAAATGGGGTCAGATAAAATTGCTTTATCTTTTGCACATAATTCCTATTTTGGAGAGGTACGAGAGTATCCCAGGAAAGTCTAATTGTGAGTTACATAGGCCCCGTGCAGGGTCAGAGTTCAGAAAATGGTTTCCGGAAAACTTGTCCAATCATCTTTGCTTTCTGGGTGAGCAGGGGCCCTATTGTGAGACTTCATAGTGCTCTGTGTACTGTTGGGGCTTGGTGGTCCTGAGGAAGTGGTCTTGTGCTAACAAAGTCCATAGGAGGTCAGTGGCCTATAATGAAACTTTCTTCTTGTACCCATATCGCTCAGTCAGTAACGGGCATTATGCTAAGCTCTGAGACAGTGGGATAAGAGGTGCTAATTAACTCCAGAAGGAACAGGAATGTCATGATACATGATACTTTGAGGTGGGAAACAGGATGACCTGGAGGGAATCAGGAAAGGCTTTTGCCATGAAGAGGAGTGGGAAGGACAACAGGTTTGGGACACTATGGCTGCTGATGGCATTCATGTACTTGGATATAATTATCAGGGCCTGAGGACAGGTTCACTTGATGTGGCCTCTTGGCTGCCATTGGACACTCAGAATTAACTTTTTCCCTGATATTTTTAGCTTTCGCAGAAGTAGGAGGGTATGAGGCCTTCACTGAGAAGTACATGAAAGCCATCCCATCTGTCATTGTGGACGAAAATGTAACTCTGAACCCAGAATGCTACACACCCAAAGCAGACTCCTTCCACCTCTTCCAGGATCCCATCACTGGTGAAATGCCATGGCCAGGAATGCTCTTTGGAATGAACCTCGTTTCTATTTGGTACTGGTGTGCAGATCAGGTGAGAGGTCTGTGAGAGAGGTGAGGCTAATGACCACTTTACTTTTCTCTATAAAAATAGAAAAAAAGGGATCCCAGATCTGTAGCTGAAAGGAACCCGGGATCTTATAGCCCAGCCCCCTCCTTTAACAAATAGGCAAACTGAGGCCCAGAGTGGTTAGGTTTGCCCACAGCTATATGGCTAGTGAGAGATACAGGCAGGATTCACACGCGGGTCTCTGACCCTAAAACCAGTGGTCATCCCACTGTACAGTTCAACCCCTTCATTTTTCAGGTAAGGAAACCAACTTAGAGAGCTTAGGGGATTTGCCCAAGGTCATCCAGATAGAGTGTTTAAGACACACCTCATGCCATCCCTGCCTCAACTGCCTCTTAGAACCCTGGCTTCCTTCAAAGTTCTGCTCAGGGCCATTCCTGGCCCTCCTGTTGACTACCCTCTACCACTGGAAATTCCTTTGTGTATACTCTGTCCTTCCTTACCTGGGTGCATCCCTTTAGAAGAATGGAAACTCCTTGAGCACAAGAATGGATCCATTTCAACTCTGTATCCCATGCATTTCATAATGATTTGCTGGGTTAAATTGAGCAGAAGAGATGAAATTTAACCCACTGTGTGACCCTGTGTAAGTCACTTGCTTCCCGAACAAAAAAGCAATTTGAACAAAAAGTTGACTCCAAGGTCAGTGTGCTTTTGTCATGCTACCTAAGAAAAAGATGATGTCCTTGTTTATGCAAAAACATTCTTCTTTCCCAAGTGTCTCTCAATCATTCTTTCATTTGAATGTTCCAAGAATGCTTTGAGGGAAGCAGGGCAAGAATGAATAGCCTTATTTTACAAAGAAGAAGGCTAAAGCCCACAGAAGGGCAATGACTTGCCCAAAGTCACAAGTAGCCAATGAGTGAGTGGTGGAGTCAAGGACTCAAATATCAACATTCCAATGTCAAAGTTGCAACAACATTAAAAAGTCAGTAGGGCCAAGAATACAAAGTGAGATGAGAGGAAGGAAGGAACAGAACCACTGAGGCACCGAGTCACCAAATCTCAGAACTGAGTTGGCCATCAATCTGGTCTTTGCCTGAAGACCTTCAGTGATGGAACACTATCTACCTCCTCAGATATCACATCCCTCTTCTGAAAAGTTCTAATTTCAGGGAAACAAACAGACCAGTCACTAACTGACATCAAATTCCAATTTTCAAAGATCTATTTCTCTAAACTTCTCGACTTCTCTTACACTTTTCCTCTCTCCCTATTTCCCCTTCCCTCTGTCATCCTTTCTCACTTTCCCCTTCTCCTACCCCTCCTTTTCTTCTTCTCTCTCCCTTCCTCTTTTTCCTCTTCTGCATTTCCTCTTTCCCTCCCCTTACCCCCCTACACACACTTTCTCTTTTCTCTATCTATTCTTGAACACATACACACTCATTTAATCATTTCTTTATTCAGCTACAGTTCAAATTTCATGGGATCATGCATTTAGAGACCTCTAAGATCATCTTCGTCTTGAAGAGGGGAAACAGGTCAAGAGACAGAAAAGTACCTGCCCCATATCACACAGTTAAGAATCCCAAACAGAAAGATCATCACAGAATAATGGCTTTAATTCCCCACAGGGTCAGACTCAGTTGGCTCTGAAGTCTTTCTCCAATTATAAGCAACAAGAATTGGTTTGTGATGATTTCATGGTTGTTTTTCAGGACATTCACCTCAAGAGATTAGAAATGTGTCCCCAAGCATTTCCAGCTTGCCTCAGTGAGCCAGCATGCATTGATCATACAATAATTCATGTAAAACCTTCTCCAAACCATATTTTTGGACAACACTCCATGTTCCCAAAGATTATTTCCTGCCTTCCCTTCCCTACTGTGAATTCAGGCTTTTTTGTGCACAGATACTCATGAAAGGCAAGCTCATTGTTCTTCTCTGCCTCCTCCCATCATGTGGACCATGACCTACCCTTTATCATGTCTCCCTAAAAGCAGCAAAACTCAGAGGATCACAGTGACCAGAGTGCAATACCTTCATTTTACAGATGAGGAAATCACTGCTGAGAGACATTGAAATGTTTGCTTAAGATCACACGTGGAGTAGTTGGAAGAGATGGGATTTGAACCCAGACTCTGACTCCAGGACCAGTTAGCTAATAAACATTTATTATGCACCTACTATCTGCCAGGAATTATGCTAAGTATTCATGGTACAAAAAGAAGCAAAAATTCCCCATCCTCAAGGAATTCACAGTGTAGTGGGAGGATACAACATGCAAACAACCAGACACAAACAAGTTGTATACAGGATAATTGGAGATGATCAGCAGAGGGAAGACCCCAGGAGTAAGAGTTTTGGAGAAGGCTTCTCGTAGAAGGATAAATGTTAGCTGCTGTTTGAAGGAGGTCAGGGAGGGCAGGAGGAGGAGGGAGCACATTCCCAGCATAGGAGATGACCAGAGAAAATGCCCAGAGCCCAGAGCTGGAGGGTCTTGTTCCTGGAACAGCCAGGAGGCCAGGGTCACTTGGTGGAACAGAAGATGGGTGGGATGGACAGTGGGAGAAGACTGGAGAGGTAGGAGTGGTCTAGGTGCTGAAGGGCTTTGAATGCCAAACAGCATTTGTAGTCAATCCTGTAGCCAATGGGGAGCCACTGGGGTTTATTGAGTAGGGAGTGCCATGGTTGCACCTGTGTGTTAGGAAAATCACTTCAGTGGGTGAATGGAGGTTGGATTGGAGAGAGACTTGACATGGGATGAGCCTCCAGAGCTACCACAATAGTCCAGGCATGAGGTGCTGAGGGTCTGCACCAGAGAGTAGCAGTGTTGGAGGAGAGAAGGAACTGTATTGGAGAGCTGCTGCACAAGTGAAATGGACAGGCCTTGGTACCAGCTTGGATATGGCAGGGTGAGAGGATGAGGAGTCCAGGCTGACTGCTCAGATGGGAGCCTGAGGGACTGGGCACAGGGGGTTGTCCTCTACAGCAGTAGCTATACAAAGATCAAGTGAGGGGGAGGGGGTTCAGCATAAAGGAGACCTAGGTATCTTTGTAGGAAATGAGCCAGTAAACAGGAAAAGATGGGAGGTATTTGCAATAATGGGGATGAGAGTGAGGGGGGCAATATGTTGGAAGAGATGAGATGGGCTCACTTCAGCAGGTGGAGGGGTTAACCTTAGTAAGCAGTAAAGCTACTTCAGCCTGTGAGGCAGGCTTCCAGGAGGAGGAAGTGGCACAAGGCACCTGAGTGCTAGGAGATGAAGAAGAGGGGAGAAGAGGGAGCTCAGAGGGAATGGCTTCCATTTTATTCTATAAAAATGAGGTTCTTAAGGTTCTCAGCTGAGAGACTGGGGGAAGAGGGGCCATGGGAGGTTGGAAAAGGGGAGGGATAAAAATGTCTGGAAGAGCCACTTTGGAGCATGGGAACATATGTTAATAAAGGTGGAATAGGATTGCCAAGCAGCAGTGAGGGCCCACTTGATGTTCTGCAATAAAAATTTGTAGTGGACCTGGTCAGAACAGTTTCAGGATTTTTCTCCACCTTCCTCCAGCAGCACATATGCAGGAGGGTTTGGAAGGTGGAAGTCACCTGTGGCTTAGGTGTGGCAGGGCACACTCAGAAAAATCATACTTTCTCTGCTATGATACATTTCTCCTCTTTACTTCAATGCTGTGTTTTGGCCAGCAAAAACAGTAACAGCAACAACAACAACAAGCCCTCTCACTGTCTGAGGGACCGTATTGGCCAAACACCTGTTGCCAATACATGATTGTCCATCATCTGGTTGGATATCTTCTGTGCTGGTAAACTTGCTTCTTACCTTCTAGGCTGTCCATTTCAGGACTGGAGTTCTGGACAGCTCTAATGCTAGAACATTGTTTCTTATACTGAGCTGAAGGCTGCCTTCCTAGAACTTCTACCCATTGGTTGAAATGAGCATCAGGCCACATCCCCCCTGTAGGCAAGAGCCCCTTTTAACTTCAGTAAGGTAGCCCTGCACCATCCATGCTTTCTATTTTTCTGGCAGGTGATTGTGCAGCGGTGCCTCTCAGGAAAGAACCTGTCCCATGTGAAGGCTGGTTGCATCTTGTGTGCCTACCTGAAGCTGCTGCCCCTCTTCCTCATGGTGATGCCTGGTATGATCAGCCGCATTCTATTCCCAGGTAAATCCTCCCTTACATCTGCTCACCTTCAAGTCTTTGAAACACTGAGAAGGTCTAAATGTTGGCCCTACATCTTCTCTACTTTGTGGTTAGTAATGAGTGTTATTACCATGTGTTTCTCTGCTAATCCTTTTCTCTTCAATATCTCACTTTGGAGTGTGGACTATTTTGGGGGAACTTGCAATTTGGAAGGATATGGCAGAAAAGAAGAGTCCTAAATTTGAGGTCAATGAGCCCTGAGTTTGGGTCAAAGATTGTAATTTACTAGCCATATGATTGTCCTTTATCGCCTTGCACGCATCACTGGGACTGAGCCCAGGAAATGAAGGGATTGGACCTAGTGGCCTCTAGGTCTGCTTCTTGTTGTAGACCTGGTTCTGGATCTAGATCTGTGTGGTACTTTCAGGTTGTGATGGAACCTTGATTACCTGTGGAACAGGACATTTGGCTTAATTTAATTTTCAGTTTGGTGATGACTGGTCGCCAGAACTCCTGTTATTTCTACTCTCTTATTTCTAAAATGACAACTTGCCTGCTTTAGTAAGGAGGAGTTCAGGAGCATAAGTGGGTTCTTTGAAGCTGATTGAAGATCATGTTGTGGGGGTTCCATGACTTCTGCCTGTGAGGTCCCAATACTTTTTTTATAAGCCCATTCCAGAGAACAGACGGAAAGAAGGAAACACGCACTTAGTAGGTGCCAATATGTGCCAGACATTGTGCTAAGTGATTTACAGATATTATCTCTTTTGATCCTCACAACCCTGGGAGGTATGTACTGTTATTTTTTAAATAATTTTACAGTTAAAGAAAGTGAGGCAAACAAAGGTTAAGTGACTTGCCCAAAATTGCAACAAGTCTTCCTGAGTCTAAGTCTAGCATTATATCAACTGTGCCACTCCACAGAAAGGGGAGGGGATTATTCCTGGCACTGTGACGTAGTGGTATTGCTGTTACAAACCTTTGGTTAAGCCCCAGAGCTTACAGCTGTCTGAGATACCCCACCACCACCACCACCCATGGGACACATATCACATAGAGGAACAGAGGAAAAAATGAGTCAAGTGACTGGGTTTCCCAGAGCTCCACAGTTCTGTTCTGACCATGGTTCTTTTGCTCTCCCTCCTGTCAATACCATTTCCCTGTGAAGTTGGAGTGTCAGTACAGAAATGCCACCTTTATTCTTCTGGTATGGCTCCCATCAGCCTTAGTGGAAAAGAAGCCTTGGTCCTCCACAGGGTCACTGGCAACAGGGGCTGCTTTCCTGCTTCAGAGACTGTGATAACATTTGTAGGACCTGGGGAAGTGGTAAGGGGGATCAGCATTGTAAATGTGAATTCTCATGACCCTGACTGTTTCCAGGGAGTTACAAAGCCCAAGGCCATTCCTGGAAGGAGAAGAGAGCAGGAGCAGAGAGGTAATAGCATTCTATGTCATTCCCAGCCCTTTATTCATACACTAAAATTAAATTAAGTTCAAATGAACATTAGCAACAGCCTAGATCAAAAATAAGTGAGCAGCATGGGAGGGGATGGCCAAAGGAGAAGGGGACATTTCTTCTTTGCTTGAGAAAGTCCGTTGGCTGTTGTAGAGAATTGTTGAATGGAGCCCCTTCTTTCCTCTCTCACAGTCTGTCTTCCTGAGTCGCTGTCCAGCTCCCATCTGGTTCCCAGACTGAAAGGCCTAAAGCAATCTCCTGAAGACTGTCAGAAAGGTAGATAGACAGACAGGCAGATACAGACACAGAAAGATAGACATATGTAGCTAGCTAGCTTGCTAGTCAGATAGACAGACAGATAGATAGACAGATAGATGATAGATAGATAGATAGATAGATAGATAGATAGATAGATAGATAGATAGACTATCTATAGATAGAGAGAATGAAAATCTAAGTGCTTTCTTGATGTACCAGGCACTGTGCCAAACACTGGGTATATAAATACTAGCCAGGAATACAGTTCTTTCTCTCTAGTAGCTGAAATTCTAATGGAGGAAGTTAACACATAAAGTGGGGTGGTGGTTATGGGGAGCTGTAGACATTGAAAGTGTGGCAAGGAGGCCTGATTCCAAATGAGATGAAACAAAATCTCACCTATCACACTTCATCTTCTTGGGGCTAGAGATCTAGACTAGGGGATTGGGAAGAAGGGTGAGGCTGATGAGCAGAGTGCAGGCAGTCTCATGGTGTGGAGATGCCTGAGAAATGACAGAGACACCAGATTCAAGGAAAGAAGGTACAAGATTGTCTACCATAGCCCAGGGTCCAAGGTTCGGGGGGTGGGGGATGTTGGTATACAGGCATATACAGCAGGATTTAAGGCAGAAAAAACAGCATAGACTTGGAAGTTGGGAATTCTGTTCAATTCATGGCATGAACCTGTTGTGTTGTGATCTAGTTCTGAATGTGGGAACTTGAAATGGGAAATGATCTTCTGGGACTTAGTGAATGCTGATTAGTTGGGTTCTAGCTAACTAAGGTTTTCCTCCCTGGATTTCTGCAGGGTTATTTTATTATCTTAGCTAAGGAGTCAGGGACTAGAATGCGTTCCCAGATCATAAGGTTCTGAGGGAAAGAATTCTCTTCCTGATTAAAAATAGTAACAACCACCACTCCAAACTACTGTCTAAACTCTGGCTCAGGGAGAATGCTTAATCAATCAAAAGACAAAGGAAATCATAAAAGGCAAAATAGACAATGTGTAGAACACAAAATTAAATAACTTTTGTTGAAACTAATTCGGATAGAAATAGAATAAAAAGAGAAAACACATAGTGAGAAAAATAATTGAATAAAATGTCATTAATTAAAGTTTCATATACAAGATATAAAGGGAAATAAGAAAAACCATTACCTAATAGAGAAATGGTCAAATAATATGAGTGAACAGTTTTTTGAGAGAACAATTTCAAACCATGAATGACCATTTGAAAAAATGTTCTAAATTCCTAAGAATAAGGCAATGTAAATTACAACAGCTCTAGATTTTTATATCAAAGCATGAGAAATGACAAAGATGACAGAAAATGGGAATAATCAATGGTAGAAAGACTGGCTGAAGACAAGTATGCACAAACCATTCGTGGCTCTATGAATCCAAACATTCTGGAGAGCAGTTTTAAAATTATGCAAGAAAAATGACCAAACTGTCCATATTCTTTGACTCAGCAATTTCATGGCTAAGCATAGTACCCAAGAAGGTCAATGGCAGAGATCAACATTCACAACACAAGAAAATATTTGGAGCAGCTCTTTTGTGGTGGTTGGTTGTTGTCCTTTGTTCTTGAAGAGGACCAAAATGGCATCACTATGTTGGGGGCAAGTTACAGTGTGTCTGACTGTGATTGATAGGACCAATATGAGCTCATAATGCCCTACCACAGATCAGGCACAAATAGTTCATATAAACTTTTGGAGTGTGTGCATCTCATGCTTCTTTGGAGCTACTTCAATTCTGCTACCTTCAGAGAGCACAATGCCTTTTTTGATGCCATGCACTTATTTTGCCAGGGTCTCCCATGTTACGCAATTGAATCCAAAGTTCTTCAGAAAGACCTTGCATTGCTTCTTCTGACCACCTTTTGAGCACTTGCTTTGTGTGAGTTCATAGTAAAATAGTCTTTTAGGCAAGTATATATTTGACATTTGAAAGATGTAGTCAGCTATTCAGAGTTACACTATCTGCAGTAGAGTTTGATTACTTGGCAGTTTAATCCAAGAAAGGACCTCAGTGTCTTGTACCTTATCCTGCCAGGTGATCTTCAGAATCTTCCCAAGTCAAGTCAAAAGGAAGTGATTCAGTTTCTTGGCATGGGACTGGCATACTGTTCAGGTTCCACAAGCATGCAACAATGACATCAGGACAATGGCTCCATAGAACTTCAGTTTGATAGGCAGTGTAATGACTCTTCTCTCTCACACTTTTGTTTGGAGCCTCCCAAACACTGAGCTAGCTTTTTCAAAGTGTATATCAACCTCATCATCTATGTGCACATGCCTGAAAAGCACATTGCCAAATACTTGGCAGCATTCAAAATTTCTCCATTTGGATAACCAAAGATTCTACATGTGGATGGTGTGGTGCAGGCTGGTGGAGATCCTTTGTTTTCTTGGTGTTAATTGTTAGGCCAAAATTAGCCCAAGTAGCATAGAACTGATTTATACTTCATTACATCTCAGCCTCAGAGGTTGCTTTGAATGCACGGTCATCTGCAAACAAAAAGCACATATCAACTCTCCCTGCACTTTAGTTTGGTTGTAAATAATTTACCATGAGTGTTATAGCTGACCTTGATGCTATTTTCATCTTCATCAAAGGCATATGACAGATGCAGATTGCTGGAAACAATGCTTAAAAGCATAGGAGCAAGCACACAGGTCTGCTTCACGCCATTGGTGACTGGGAAAGTGTGAGAGCATTGTCCATATAGAGCACCTGGACAAGTATGGTGCCGTGGAATTGGCAAGCAATACTGATGAACTTCTCTCCGATAAACCAAGTTTTGACATAATTTCCCATAAGTCCTCATGACTGACAGTATCAAAGGCTTCAGTTAGATCTATGAACATTGTGTACAGACCTCTGTTCTGCTCATGGAGTTGTCTGGCAGCAAACACCATAGCGACCATTCCTCAGCACTTTCTGAAGTCACCCTGGCTCAAGGGTAGATAATCACCTTCCAGGTGAAAAATCAGTCCACTAAGAAGGACTCTGGCAAGAACCTTGCTGGCAATGACCAACAAAGAGACCCGCCACCCCATCCCATGATGGTCACAGGAGAATCTGTTTCCTTTTCCTATATAGAGATAGAAAATAGAGGGATTCTTGAACTCCTGGGAGACAAGTCCCCTGCCTTTCCATTTAAGCCAGAAACTTCAGTCAGTTTTTCTATGAGCAGTGGACCCTTTGCCTTGTAAATCGCAGCTGGAATAGAATCAGCACCAAATGCCTAGACACACAAGGGAGCTTAATGACATTCAAAACCTCTTTTTCAGTTGGAAATTTGACCAGAGATTGACTTCAACCTGAAGTCGATAAGTCAGTGGCTTCACCATAAATTGATGATATTTTTTTGAGAACATTATGGAAGTGTTCAGCCTATCTTTCCAGGATCAAGGCCTTATCACTAATCAATGTGATTCTATCAGCACTGAGTAGTTGAGATGTACCATAGGTCTTTGGCCTATAAATAGCCTCCAGGGCATCATAAAAGCACTTTGGATTGTTACTATCAGCATAAAACTGACTTTCATCTGCCTTCTTACTGAGCAAAGAATCCTTCATATCTCTAAACTTCCCTTGTAATTTGCTTTTGATGGAATTAAACACTGTCTTCTTAGAGATGAATGAACTGTCCTGCTGGTAAACCTGTGGAGCTCTCACTTTTCACTTAGCACCTCCTGAATTTGCTCATCATTTTCATCAAGTCAGTCTTGATGCCTGTGAGTGTTCTGGCCCAGATGAGTGAAAGCAGTGCTGCACATCACTCTCTGAAAGTTGTCCACTCCTTTCCTGCTCCACTGCTGCCAAACGTGTGTTGGTTCAGCTTTCCGTCTAAGTTAGCAATAAAGTGTTCCAGTTCAGAGCAGTGCTCTAATCAGTTGACTTTAAGTCTTCTGGTTGTTGTCGTGCTTGGGGTCACCCAAGCTTTTTTGAATGGTAATATTTAGCTTGGAGAGGATAAGTCTATGATCAATCCAGCACTTTGCACCACAAAACCTTCATCATGCTCACATGCTGTCTGTCTCTTCTTACAATGACATAGTCTATTAGATTCCTGGAACTCAACAGGACCTACTGAGCTCCCTGGCTTTCTTTAAGTCCCAGCTAAAGGTCTACCTTCTATAGGAAGCTTTCCCCAATACTCCTTAATCTGGTGTCTTCCATTAATTATTTTCTATTTAATTTTCTTTGCATATATTTGTTTGCATGTTGTCTCTCCCCATTAGAGCTCCTTGAAGCAAGCTCCTTGAAGATAGCGTCTTTTGCCTCTTTGAGTACCTCCTGTGCTTAGTATAGTGCCTGACACATAATGAACATTTAATGCATCTTGATTGATTGAGTATAGAGAAATATTTTCTCTAAATCTGGGGTCCTTGGCCTGGGGGTCAATGAATTTTTTTTAAAAATACCTCCTTTGGTAGCTCTGCTCCAGTATAATTAGTTTCCTTTCAAATCCTGCAGATTTTGTTTTATTGTATGCTTAAAAACATGTTGAGAAGGAATCTGTGGGCTCCATGAGGCTTCGTAAGAGGTCCAAGACACCCCGCCAAAATATGAAAAAAAACCTGGATCTATATAAAGAATATGATATATATTATCAGATGAAGTCACTTCATTGGATGTTACTGGATTTATTGTTCTTTGTTCAATCATGCGGCAAGGGCAGAAGGTTTTTTTTAATCTCCAGAAATGATTGTTTTATAATCAATCAAATGACAAGCATTTATTTCGTGCCTATGGTGTCCAGGTATTGTGATGGTTCTGGGAATATAAAGACAAAAATTAGTCACTGTCTTCAAGGGGTATAACAAGGAGAGAAATAAAATGTGTTTTTTAAATATGTTCTTAAGAGTCAAAACATCCTGGGAGAGTTCAATGAAACAGTGGGAAGCAGAAGGACAGGTTTTTATGCCATACTAGCCATTAGCCCCAGCTCTCCAATTGGGCACATTCCTCAAGAGGGTCACTTCTACTTGGGAGCTGCCAAGCAGAATGTCCTGGCACCAGGTGAAGCCCATCAGCCACTGCCAAGGCAGACACTCAGAAACTTCTTTTCAAGCTACTACAATAGTGGGCTTGGCTCTCCTCACTACTTACACTCTGGCTAACAGCATTTCTCTTTGCCTCTTTCCACAGATGAAGTCGCCTGTGTTGTACCCTCAGAATGTGAGCGACATTGTGGCAATACTGTGGGCTGTGCCAACATAGCCTACCCGAAGCTGGTGATGGAGCTCATGCCCAATGGTTAGTGTCCCTATGGAATCTTCATGTTACCCACAATAGGGTGTCATTAGCAGTGAGTTGAGTTGTCTCTGACAAGTATTGGAGCCGTATCTCACTGAATCTCAGGGTTGGGAAGGACCTCACTGTTCATCTATTTCCATCTGGTCTTAAGAACCCCCTCTGCATTATACCCAACAAGGGGTCTCCCAGTCTCTTCTTAAAAATTCCAATGGCAACCCATTCCACGTTGGGTAAATGCCAATTGTTAGAATGTCTTTCATACCATCGAGCTGTGGATTATGACATTCCAATCAGTAACAAAAGTCATTGAGAATAAACTTCAAGCATATTCAATTTATTAGGGATTCCAGTGCTCCCTAATTAAGTGTGCCCAAGATTTTGCACATGATCAGGGACCTATCCCCTTGGGTGCTACCTATTTTTATATACTTGTAGAGTGTACAATTCATTGGTTGATGAACTCTAGAAGTGGGGAAATCTTATGCTTGCCTCAGGGAAATGTCTATCAATCATAACCACTTTGTCAACACAACTTTGACATCTCATGAGATGTTCCACAGGTCATCAAACCCAGGTCATCTTAGCAAAGGTCATAAGAATCCTTCATTAATATCTTAGGGCTTCTACAAGTTATGAGATGATAGTGTTTGACCAATACTATCCTAGTGTCCAAGGAACTTGTGGGTTTGAAGCAAAGGTCACAAAGGAGTGGACAGCCGGGCTTCATAGGGGTGAGGCATGTAATACCAACAAATGAACCTTGTTACACCGCATTACAGAGTGGTACATGGGGGTAGTGCACCAATTACGTTCTTATTACATTTCCAAATGAAAGTATGAATCTCCCTAATAAGTATAAAAAATATAATCATCAATATATGATAGATTAACTATCTACAACTCTTATAACAGCATTAACATATTTAATTAACTTAAATAATTCTATTCTCTGTAATTGACGAATATAATCACTGATACCCATCAAATCACAAGGAACTGAGTAAATGTGGATTAATTTGAGTAGGGGGTATCAAAATTATCATTACAAAGTCTAATTCTGCCCTCTTGTCACTTCCACCCATGGCTCCTGGGTTCTGCCTTCTGGGGTCAAGTTGAACAAGACTAATCCTTTTCCCTCCTGATTGGCCTTCTTATATGTGAGCACAGTTATCATGTCCACTCCCCCACCCATCACTATCCTTCTTGGCCTTCCCCAGACAAATTTTAGCTTCTCTCATGGAGGGTAAGTTATTCTCCCTTACTTTCAAGGAATCTTAAAGCCAGGATGTAGGTTTAAAACTTGTAAGCCCTGACTAGCTGTAGGACCTTGGACAAGTCACTTAACCTCTATCTCTCTCAGTTTCCCTCTCTGTAAAATGAAGTAGTTGAACCAAATGACTTCCAAGTCCCTTCCAGGTCTCAGTCTATGATGCAGTGAGTCATCCGGAGAATTCAGAAGGTCTGCTGTGCTTTCCTTATTGGAAAAAAGTAGAGAAAAAGATCATATCCCCATAAACTCATTTAATCATAGAAACCAGAGGACTAGAGGTCAACTAGACCATTTCCCTGACATGATGTCACAGAGAACCCCCAACAGCTGACCATGATTGCCTAGCTAACAACAAAGCTAATGGAGCTCAGATTGTATAGATTTCTGGAGTACAGAAAGGCCCTCAGAAATCACTCAGGCCAAGCTTTCATTGAAGAGATAAAGAGTAAAACTCAGAGAGAAGAAATACTTCATGATAATCATGTCTCCCATTTCTCCAAGACTTTGAAGTCTGCAGAGTGGGTTCTTCCCAATTATCCCTGTGAAGTGGGTAGCATAAGCATGATTCTGTATGATTAACCCCATTTCACAATGGAGGCAGCCAAGGTTCAGATATGTGAAGGAACTTTTCTAGTCTCACACAGCTAGTGAGGCAGAAGGGCTAGAATTAAAATCCAGATGTCTGCTCTGTCTAGAAAGTGCCCTATCTCTGGAGTCATTTTGGGGTCATCAAACTCATCTGACATTATTCCAGGAAATCTCTGGAAAAAAATACAAGAATGGCTCATACCAAGGTTTCCCCAAATCTATAAACACTCAAGTTGTGTATGTGTATGTGTATGTGTGTTATGTGTGTATGTTCAGTTGTTTTTCAGTAATGTCTGACTCTTTGTGACACCAAGAGTGTTTTCTTGGCAGAGACACTGGAGTGGATTTACATTTCCTTCTCAAACTCATTTTCTAAACGGGGCAAATGAGATTAAGTGATGTGTCCAGGGTCACACAGCTATTAAGTGTCTGAGGCCAGATTTGAACTCAGAAAGATGAGTCTTCCTGATGCCAGGCCCAACACTCTATCCAGCATTCCCTCTGGCTGCCCAGACACTCAAGGTAGCAAGTACAAATTGACTATGGGTCAGCCCTCACTTTGCCAGCTCTGGCATTCTGACCTCCTTTGTGCTATGGTCCCTTCCAATACTGACATTCTATATTCTAAGGTCCTTTCCAGGTCTTATATTCTCTTTCTAAGGTCTGTCTTAGCTCTGCAACTCTCTGTTCTAAGATTCGACCACCTCTGACATTCCATGCTTGGATTATTCTCAAATGTTAAGAGACTATGGGAGGACAGCATAAAGCCATGGACACTGACTTCTAAGCACAGAAGATAATTTCCCTTTTTTGGTTATTGTTCAAGGACTTCGGGGCCTGATGTTGTCAGCCATGTTGGCATCACTCCTGAGCTCCCTCACCTCAGTCTTCAATAGTGCCAGCACATTATTCACCATTGACATCTATACTAAAATCCGAAAGCGAGCGTCGGAGAGAGAGCTCCTGCTAGCGGGAAGGTAACAGAACCAATAATAATTGTGTTTCTCCTTTGTTTTCAAAGAGGACCATGGCATAAGGTAAATGATGACATGACTTGCATTTGACTTTGAGAGAGGGAGGGCTATGCAAGGTCACCAGCCTCACTTTCTCCTCCAGAGCCACCTGGGTCCAATGACCAGATATTGATCAGGAGGACGGGAGATGGTCCAGGATGCAAGGGAAGACCCTGGCCCTTATAGGCATAGGTCTTTTCACATACTCACTTAGAGTGAGCTGACTCCCTTTCAGTGAATAGGCCTCTTTAAGAAGGGAGTCAAGGGATGGTCCAGGTTTTGTTTGTCCTTCGTTTTTGAAGAGGACTGTGGCATCAGGGAAATGATGACCTGACTTAGCATTTATACAGCATTTTGAGGTATATAAATGGGTCTACATGTATTATCTCGTTTGATCTTCATCACAACTCTATAGAGTAGGTGCTATTAACATTCTCACTCGACAGACAAGGAAATTGAATCTGTGAGAGGAAAGATGGTTTGTCGAAGGTCACATGGCTAGTCAGTGTCTGAAGAATTAGAACTGAGGTCTTCCTAAATCTAAGTCTAGCAGCCTATTCTCTGCTTCACCTAGCTGATCCAGATAGCCCTGTGAACATCTTGGCCAGGGTGTGTAGGAATTCTCTTCCCTAAAACCTGTGCATCTTAAAAGTGGTACTGAAGATGGATGGCCTTCTGGGTAGAAGAAACAAGCTAGCAAGCCCTAGGAAGCCATGTTCGTGAAGTGCATCAAAATTATAGAAAGCATAATCTAATATTTCCTAGCTCTATGAACTCAAGTAGTAACAGATCCAAAACAAAATTCAATGCATATATATTAAGTACCTCATTATATGTAAGCTACTCTTCTAGGTACCAGAAGATGGAGAACAAAAATGGGGGAAAACAGTTCTTGCCCTCAGAGATCTTCCATTCTGCTGGAGGAATACACTATGTACCCAGATTAGTAAATAGAAAGTATTTTAAAAAGTAATTTCAGGGGGAAGAGTATTCTAATATCTGGGGAGCAAGAAACTCAAGTAACCCTTCCTAGAGGAAGTTGCATCTAAGCTGGACTTTGAAGGAAGCTAAAGATGGTACAAAGTGGAGGTGAAAAGTGAGTGTATTCCTGATATAGTGGACCAATAATACAAAGGCATAGAGACTGGAGATAAAAAAGTAATGTGTATGGAGTAGCTAGCCAGTCAGTTTGATCAAAATAGAGAGTGTGCTAAGGGAAATGTATGATAAGAAATTGAAAAGTAGGTTGAAAGCAGATCATAGAGGGACTTTAAAAATGTCAGGGAGAAAAAGTTACTTGGATCCCAGAAGCAATAGGCAGCTATTGAAGCCTTTTTTTTTTTTTTAGTAGGAGGGAGTATAATGATCAGACCTATGTTTTAGGAATGTTAGTTTGGCTGCTGTTTATAGGATAGTTCAGAGTGGGGAGAGACTTTGAGGCAGAGAGACTAAATAGAAGTCTATTGCCATGGTTCAAAATGAAAGGCAATGGGGATCAAACTAGGCTAGTGGCAGCCTCAGCAAGAAAATGAATGTGAATACCTGACTGATAAAGAAATGTGATTTGCATGATTGTGCATATTCAGCTAAGATCAAATTGCTTGCCATTTCAGAAAGGGAAATGAGGTAAGGAAGAGAGGAAGAAAATTTGGACCTCAAAATTTTAAAAATGACTATTAAAAATTGTCTACATGTAATTGGGAGAAAACAATTTTTTAAATGAATGTGAATGATATTGTCAAAGCAGCAAGAAGTGGTAACTGACTGGATATGGAAATCAGTAGGAGGGGAAGAATCAAGAATGATACAGAGGTTACAAACTTTGAGGAATCTGTGGATGATGGCGCCTTAACAGAAATAGGGAAGATTGGAATCCAAGACCAGAGCATTTCAGAGCTGTCATAGAGGAACTTGGAGATTTCAAATCCAGCCTCCTCATCTTTTAAATGGGGAAATTGATGCCTAAAGTGGTAGGATAACTTAGCCAAGGTTACACTGTTAATAAATAGTAGTGCTTGAATTTGAACTCAGGACTCCAGATCCCAAATATATTTTTTTATCTACTTCATATATGTGAATTTTTCAAAATGTTTTTTAAATGCTCTCTTAGGAGCTAGCAAAGTATTTTTTGAAAAATTCCCTCTTTTGGGGATAAGCTAGACACCTTCCCAATAACAAGTGAAGCAAAGATGTTCATTATCACCTCTGTTATTTAATATTATATTAGAAATTCTAGCTATAGCAATAAAACAAGAAAAATAAATGGAAGGAATAAAAATAGGCAATGAAGGAAAAACTATCATTCACTGCATATAATGGGACAGTATACTTAGAAAACCTTAGAGAACCACCTAAACACTAGCTGAAATAATTAACAACTTCAGCAAAGTCGCAGAATATAAAATAAACCCATATGAATCTCCAGTATTTCTGTCTATAGCCAACAAAACTGACCTCAGGCACAAAACTTTATGAACTGTACCACCCGGTTGTGAGAAGAAAATATGGAGAAATCAGTGACTTGAACATACAACAACATCAACAAAAGGGGAAAAAAAAACTTGAGTTTTGTGTTCCTGGATACAACAGCAAGTGTAATGTCCCTTCCTACCCAGGGGATTTCTCTGTACCTTTAATGAGTTTGCTGGGAGCAGCTCCCCTTCCTCTTGAGGTTTACAGTTTTTATTTCTCTCTTTTTTTCCAGTCTTTTAAATTTTATTTTAGTTTGCATCATTCATTTCCACAAGATTTTGAGTTACATATTTTCTCCCCATCTTTCCCCTACCCACCGCCCCAAAACAGCCATCCCAGTGTATTCCCCCTCCCCCAGTCTATTCTCTCCTATGTCTTTCCCCCACACCCTTCTGACTTTTCGGCAGGGCAGGATGGATCTCCCAACCACAGTGCCTGTGTATCTCAAGTTCCAGTTGGATTACAGCTTTTAATTCTCAAAACCAATCCATGAGCAAGGAAAGATAAGCACTGCTATCTCTGCTTTATGGATGCAGAAATCAAGATGCAGAGAAGGCAAGCCATTTGCCCAGGATTACATAGCCAGGAAGTATCACAGCAGCAATAAAACTCAGCTCTTGGGACTCAGAGTCCAGAGCTCCTGCCCCTAAGTCAAACAAGTTGTATTGGAAGAAAAGATGCTGGGGAGGAAGTGTGCTGCAGTGGGAACAACACAAGCTCTGGAGTCAGAGAGCCTGAGTCTGAATCCTGCTTCTACCATTTGCTATGTAACGTTGGTCAAATCTCATGACCTTGTTCCCTTCCCTCCAAAATAAGGCTCAGTCAAGATGACTTCCGAGGTCCCTTCCAGCTCTATACCCTCTTGGTCTATGATGAGCCAGATGTAAGAAGTGTAGGGGAAGAGAACTGATTGAATTGGTCATGGATTTAATGTGGTCAGAAAAGGAAGAGGGAGGAATTTATAGTAACTCTAAGATTCAGGGCATGATTGACAAGAGAAAGAGAATGTCTTTATAGACCGTTATCCAAAGAATCCAACATGAATCCTCATAGGTATTTGGGAAGGAGTCAGACAGCCACCAGGACAGATAGCTTTACTGTGTGGAGAAGGGGAAACCATCTTCATCCCTTCCCCTTATTTCCTTAATCCCAAAACCCAGTAATATTGGTCATTCAGTGAAAGCTCCCTCCCAGACTGATATTGCTTTACTGGAAAATTAGGCCATGTTCCATCCCAAATCTTGCCTAGCCTGTGGGCATCAGATGGGTGCTGCCTCAGACAAACTGAGACCTGGGAAAGACCTTAGTTTAGAAATGCCAAAGTCCTCCACTACATCCCAGGAATCATCAGTCGTCCTGACTTTTTTCTCACCACTGGACTTAGATGACTGTGGAGGGGAGAGTGAGACTGATGACTACGTGCAACTCTGCCTGACTGAAATCCAATTTGGGCACAAATAAAGATACCATCCATGTGATGTTATTGGCCTTCTTCAAGAAGGGAGGATGAACAACAACAAGGAGTTATGCCACTTCCTTGCCCTCTCCCAAAGCTTACTTTCCGTTTTCTAATAATTATGATGTCGGGGGCTGTTGGAGTACTTTACAATACAAGACTGGTGGTTTCATGGGAAGGAAGAGGAATCCTCCTGGGGAATATGTACCGCCCACCATAGGGGGCTTGTCACCCTAGTTATAGCTCAATATACTATTGATAGAAATGTGCTTACAGGTTGTTCATCATCGTCCTGATTGCCCTCAGCATTGCTTGGATCCCAATAATCCAGGCAGGTCAAAATGGTGAACTCTTCCAGTATTTTGCATCGATAACAAGCTACATTGGGTCCCCCATTGCAGCTGTGTTCCTTCTCGCCATCTTTTGCAAGAGAGTTAATGAACAGGTGAGTCAGAAAGGGGAGAATTCAGTGTGTAGAGGTGGTGGGCACACTAACTGATTGCCAAATGCCACTTCCTCCCACATGGGTGTCCCTAAAGTCCAAAATTTTCACAGTAATAAGACATGATCCTACTAATCATCCATTATAAACATATGGCAGAAAAAGCCCTGAATTAGGAGTCAGCCTTCTTGGGGGCAAATTTTTTCAGTTATCTGGGACTTGGTTTTTCTCATCTGAACAACAAACAAAGTTGGACTCAGTTTCCCTGCTAATTCTCACATTCTTCGAATCGCAAATGAAAGTGTTCTGTTGTTTTTTGTTGTTATTGTCATTGTGATTTTCAATAATTCTTCTATCCCACAAGATGCATTTTGTGAGGTGTGTGGTCCCTTGTGCTGAAAACATGCTGAAGTCACTCTCCCTGACTTTCTTTGGCAGGGAGCTTTCTGGGGACTGATGTGTGGATTTGTAATTGGTCTAATTCGCATGTTTACTGAGTTCGCCTATGGGTCAGGCACTTGCATGGTGCCCAGCCAGTGTCCCAATATCATCTGTGGATTGCATTACTCCTATTTCGCCATTGTCCTCTTCATGTTGACAGTCTTGGTTGTGCTTGGTATCTCACTATTGACAAAACCCATTCCTGATATACATGTGAGTATGAGTTTGCCTTTACTCATCATGAAATCATGTCCTTTTCCTACCTTCTACTTCAGCTACAAATCCTGAATTAGGAAGACTTGAGTCATATAACCCTAGACTCTCAGAGGGAGGAGGCATTTTAAAACATCTCATGTGAGAGCTAGAGTATAATAAGATTAAATGTAGTAGAGATGAGGGTAAAGGTTCACACGTGGGTTCTGAGAGATCAAGTTTACAAGTACAAGATGAGGGAGCCATGACATAACAGAAGTTGCACTGAAAAAGTTCTTTTTTGGGAGAGGAGTTAGCGATCGGAAAACCCTCTCTAGGGCAGCAATTTGATCCAACTGCCAAGAAAGCTGGGGTTTTCTTAGCCCTCACTGAGAGAAGCAAGGTATCTGGGACTCCACCTGGCATACTGTGTTCAGTGACGGAAGACCCAATTTTGAAAGGATGTGGATAAAGTACAGACCATGCAGGGGCAAGTGAATAGGGTGCCAGAGGGCTTGGAGTTCATGTCCCAAAAGTGAGCAGGCGAAAGGACTGAGAATATAGAGGTGGGAAAAGAGACTACTTGGGCTGATGTAGGTAGATGTGGTAGATGTCCTCACAAATGTAAGGTCTGCCACGTGAAAGATGAGCATGACTTGTTTTATGTGCGCAAAACCAGGAACGAGAGGAAAATGCTGTAAAAAGTCCTGAGTCTCGAGGTCAGTAAAAATATGACAAAACATAAGACATTAAAACTTGGAGGAGCCTTAGTATGTAGAATGTCAGAGCTGAGAGAAAACCTTAAAACAAGGAATGTGAGAGCTGCAAAGGCCCTTAGAACAGGCAATGTCAAGTCTAGAAGTGTCCATAGAACACAGAATGTAAACTCCTGGAGGGGCCTTACAACAGGAAATGCCAGAGCTGAGGGGGAACCCTAGAACCAGCTATGTCCGAGCTTGGAGGGGTTTACAACAGGAAATGCTATATCTGGGAGAGCCCTTAAAGGCAGAATGTGGAGCCCTCTTGGAGGGCTCTTAGAGCATGGAAAGTCAGACCTAGATGAGACTTTAGAACATAGAGTGATAGAGTTGGGAGGGACTTTAGAATATAGAATGCAAGTACTTGGAGGGTTCTGAGAACATAGAATGTCAAAACAAAAAGAGCCTTTAGAATATAATGTGATAGAGCATGATGGTCTTTAGAACAGAGAGCTGGGAAAGAATCAAGGCAGGCAGCACTTGATTTGTGGTTCATTCTAACATCTTTGGGGAGGGAGAGGTGCTCATGCACATGGTCACATGGCTAACTCCTGCCTCTGCTCTCTGGACAGCTGTACCGCCTTTGCTGGGCTCTCCGCAATAGCCAGGAAGAGCGCATTGACCTGAATCCTGAGCAGTATGGACAAGAGGAAGATGGATACCAGGGGGAGGAAGGTGATGTTGAATTGTTCACTTGTCTCTCTGTGTGCCCAGCTCCCCTGGGTTCTCAGAAGCCCTGCCTTCCAGCAAGGAATTATCTTTTTGACAAACTGGCTGAGACAACTTCCCATCTACTGAGACAAATGTGTCCTTAGAAGGACTCAGAGCACCCTTGTGCATATTCAAGGCCACCTTGAAAATAGAAACTCCTTTTGCCTTCTGGGCTAAGGTGGAAACCTGTTCTCTGGTGATACAAACTTTGACCAGGATCCTGAGATTCCTGAGTTCTGAAGTTACTCTGGAGGACACTTTCCTTCAGGCTCATTTCCTCGAGTTGCTACCTTTAGTCATATCAGGTAACATATATTGTTTTCATTAGGTTCTGATCACTTGCCAGAAAAGCAACTCCCTCCCAGCCACCTTTAGAGCTCACTGTGTTATAGTCAAGAAATAGTTAAGAAATATTTTCTGAAGTTAGTGGTCAGCCTAGTGAAACTCTATGGTATACCACCAAGTGAAACTCTATGAACCTGGGAAGCCTCCCTAGAGTGATTTATCTTTACCTGGGAGGCTGGCCTAGGGTAATCTATCTTTTCCTTGCTCAGTCATCATGCCCTGTGCCCCTCCGCTTACCCTACAGACCCCCCTCCGCTTACCCCCTCCGCTTGCCTTAGTAACCGCTTGTTTGTATCTATATGACAACCTGCTTAGTAACCAATTGTGTTAGTTAGATATGTAAACCTAATCAAATGTATAAAAGGTTCTCCACCCCTGAACTCTGGGCTGCTCCCCCTTTAATTGGCATGGAGTAGCCCCAGCTGGTAAATTAAAGCTCCTTAAAACTTTTTAATTCAGACTCTGTGGTCACTTTGTTACAACTCAT
>CM053587.1:348339782-348357788 GCA_028646515.1 Pseudochirops corinnae
TATGGTTCCTCGTAGCCGAGCTGACTTGAGTGGGAAGTAACCTTGTGTGCGTTTTGGAGCTGTTGGTTTGGTTTAGAGTCCTATTTTATGGGTATTTTGGGGTGGCTATGTGAGAGCTGCGATGTGTTGCTGCTGCTATGCTGCCATCTTGGCTCCGCCCCAGGAACTCAGAATTTTTTAAAAGAATTTAAAAATTGTTTTTACATGAATTGGGAAAAATATTATTTTTAAAAAGGGGATTAGGTTCATAGCTTAGCTCTGTTCCCAAAGAGCACAATCCCAGTTCCAAGTCTAAACACCACACACACACACACACACACACACACACACACACACACACACCCATCACCACTACCACCAGGGCTTGAGTCTCAGGGCTTCCAGGTCAGGCTGGTCAGTTGCATCACTCTGCCTACAATCCTGGCTCTAGCTGTGCGATGGCCAGAACTCCTGGGTCCTGCAGAGATCACCTATGGCACCTGAAAGGGACGAGGACAAACAACACAGAGAAGAAGCAAACACCATCGGATCCATTTCTCAGAGCTGGGATACAAAAGAGGTAAGCAGGCGAAGATAAAGCCTTTTCCTCTCACTGGTCCGATTTCTGATGTCCACACTAGACTCAGCAGATGGGAGTAATTAAAAAGAATACAGCAAAGGGATGTCAGAAAAGAGAGCAAACGGTTCAGCCTTCCAGTTTTGAAGATGCAGATAGCCAGTGCAGGTGGTAGGGGCTGTAGGGCTCAATGGTAGGCAAACTGAGCATGCTCAAAAGGCCCTCCCAAGGCATCTCCATGTTGGAACTGGGCATGCCCAGAGAAATCAAGACTACGCTTCATAAATATTTATTGAGCTGAATTAAGTGGCACAGCTAAAATCCAAACCCTGAATCTCAGACTCCAAATTGAGTAGCTTTCCTCTATGCCTTTGGCCTCTAAAATGATGGTGAATAAATGGAGGAAAAGGCATTTATTAATGCCTTACCTCTGCATACCAAGTACCGTGTAAAGGGCTGGACATATAAATGGAAAGAAACAGCCCCTGTCCTCAAGGAGCTTACATTTTAATGAGGGAAATGACACACATTAGAAAGTGTTGGCCAGCTCCAGGAACAGCCAGTGGGACCACAGGCGAATAGATTGATATGCTCCATCCAAGAACAATGACAGTTGACTTGATCGTGGTTATTGGTTCTAGAACTGGAAGGAGGGAAATGGGACGGGAAAGATGGTGAGGTAGTTGGCTAGAAAGCTGTATTTGGTATGTCTGTGAAATCAATCTAGGCCCAACAAGGTCTGAGGCCTCCATCAACAAACAACACTGACAAAGTAACATCAAAAGAGATAGACCAAACCCCGGCCCCACAGTCATGCTTCCTCCCAGCTCAGTCCTCAGCTCTCATCTCTGTCTCTCCGATGCTGGCTCCCAGAAGTTCTTCTGGCCTCTCTCTCTATCCACGGCACCAGCTCCTCTCAGTTCAGCCCCTTCTTGTCACATCAACAAGTTCATCCCATTGTGGGGTTCAGATTCCATTACCGTTACATTCAGTCTTTCAGGCTCTGAGCAGCAAGAGTTGGTTTGGGAGGATTTCATGGTCATCCTTCAGGACATTACTCTAATGAGATTCTGAATATGCCCCCAAGCATCCACTGCTTGCCTCAATGAGAGAGGATGCATCAATCATAAATTAATTCATCTAAAATCCTCTCTAACCTATTTATAATTTCAGCAAATACCCTTTATGTTCCCATAAATTTACTTCTTAATTTCCCTTCCCTGCATTGAATTCAGGCTTGTTTCTGCTCAAAAGCTTTTGAAAGCTGTGACACTAATGATTTAATTCCAAAGGAAGTCGCTAGTAAGATGAATGCCTTAGAATCATGGCATGGTGGAAAGACAACAGAATTTGAACTCAAGTCTGGATTAAAATCCCAGTTCTGCCACTTAATGTCTGCTTAACCTTAGGAAAGTCGTCTCCCCTCTCTGGTCCTGAGTTTCCTACTTAGTACAATGCGGAGATTGGTCTTGATCTCGAAGCCTCTTTCCAGTTCTAGTTTTATGAATTCTATAATTGTACAAACTTAAAGATGCGTGATCTGCATTCACCAACATTGAGCTAAGAATCCTTAGGCCTATTCAGGCTGCTCTGTCCATCCCCAGACAATGCTGTTTAGCAGTTTGGTCATTTCACTCGTGTCTGACTTTGTGACCCCACTTGAGGTTTTCTTGGCAGAGATACTAGAGCGATTTGCCATTTCCTTCTCCAATTCATTTTCCAGATGAGGAAACTGAGGCAAACAGGGTTAAGTAACTTGCCCAGGGTCACACAAAATAAGTATCTGATGCAAGATTTCAATAGGGCAAGGAGGAAGAAGAGAAAGAAATGGCAGCATTATAGAAGGAAAACATTTTCACTTAGAATCATATATAAGGGAGGATTGATCAGGGGGGTTTCTGGTCAATTTGATGGGCTTATAGGGACCCAAGACTTTGGGGTACATGATGGGTACCATCTTTTACCACTATGGCTATGGGGGAAAAGTATAGCCTAACAAGAGATGGAGCAGATAATAAGAGAAATTAGACAATTTCTAGAATGTGATGTCAAAATACTTTCGAGATTTCCCAGAGCGAAGGCCTAGCAAGCAGGCTCTGTCCTGAGTTTGGCATAAGGGTAATCCTTTGCACTCAGGATGATATCACCCTCTGGCAAAGTACATTACTTGAAAACCAAAAACAAACAAACAAAAAAGCATGGGGCAGCTAGGTGGCCACAGTGAGTGGAGTACCAGCCCTGGAGTCCGGAGGACCTTTACATTTACTAGCCATGTGAACTTGGGCAGGTCACTTGGCCCCAACTGCCCTGCCTTCCCCCCTCCAAAAAGCAAAAACAAACAAACAAAATGCATTACTTGGACCAGCACCTGGTGCTCACTGGGGGATTTGATGCCACCCCTCTCCTCCCCCAGCTTCCCAGTGCCAGCCATCGCATACTCACAATCCGCCTTCCTTGTGACTTGACACTCATGTTCCTGTAACAGAATTCTGGTGCTATGCCCCACAGGGCAGGCACAGCTCCCCCAAGACAGAGCCCGTGGGACAGTAACTCCAAACCTAGCAATGATTACAGCATGGTGCAGCCCAGGATGCGTCTAGACCCGCCTTTAGACCAGCATGCTAAGCCCTCCTTCTTAGGAGCAAGGGCTTCTATGTGCATGTGTCATTTTCTTTAGTCTGAAATGAATTCCTGCGCTGTGCCCTGACTCTCCTGTCTCTAGTCCACTCATTCGTTTGACTCTGGCTACCCACAGATCGGAGGCTAGTTCTGGTTGGGTTGACAGTAAAATGCAATGGCTTTTGTAGAAGCCAATATGTTTCAGTGGGGTAAGAACGAGCAAGATTGCATGGTGATCAGCTGTGAATGACGCAGCTATTCTGATCAAGGCAATGGTCCAAGAGAATTCCAAAGGACCCCTGATGAAAAATTCTTTCTACATCCAGAAACTTTGTTGTTCCTGTGTGTCCTTTGTTCTTGAGAGAACCGATGAACTCTGGGTGCAGGAGGAAACAGACTTTTTAAGAACTCTTTTTTTGTGTTACTTTGTGTTCTCTTTTGCAACATGGCTAATGGGGGAATATGTTTTGCGTGACCGCACATGTAAAATCTGTATTAAGTTGCTTCCCTTCTCAAGGGGGAGGGGCAAAGGGCAAGAGGGAGGGAGAATTTGGAATTCAGACTATTCTAAATGATAAAATTTTTACACATAGTTGGGAAATATTGAATGAAATAACTATATTTTTTTAAATAAAGAAAAACCGACTCTTTTAGACCCTGATTCTGTCACCCAATGTGTCAGCCATCCCTCCAGCTCAGGGTCATCCTCAAATTCATTGTGCATGTTCTCTATGCCTTTATCCAAGTCACTAATTAAAATGTCAAATACCTTTGATTCAGCAATCTCACTAAAGGTTTGTATACCCTCCTAAAGAGGTCTAAGACAAACAAAAGAGCTCATCTAGCCCAACCCTTTCCTTTTACACAGGAGGAAACTAATGTCCACAGATTTTAAACGACTTGTCTCGGGTCATAGAGGCCAGCCAATAATGTACCACTTCCTGTTGTGCGTGACCAAAGATCACTAATATGAAGCTGGACTCTTGAGGGAATGGAAAACAAACAAAAAAAGATAATACCAATTGTAGGTCTGGAAAACAGATAAGGAAACATACCTCCCTCAAGGATAAGAAGTGGGGGGTCTACTCATGAGAATGGTATTTACATTATCAGGTGGTAATCACTCTAAAGGGATTTATTGCTTTGCTTTGTTACAGGAGAAGATTCAGTCTGGGAGAGGGGGGTGTTTTGTTGCTTTTTTTCAGAAATGTTTGTAATATGTAAGGAGAAAAGATATAAATATGTACATATATAAATATCTTTTAAGATATCTGTTTAGGTCACCATATATGCATGTAGTGTATATATGTATCTGCATGTATATACACCCACACATTTGGGGTGGAGGGAAATGATGTTTTTAAGAATCCAAGCCTCTTGAGAAAAGCCCTTACTTTCCCAGTTTAAAGTATGGGAAAGCCAAAAGGCAGTTCTTCCTGGGCTCTGCTGATTCTGTCTGCCCCAGCACTCAAGCCAAATATGTTTCAAGGGGGTCACTTCTGTGGGGCAGCTGCCGAGCAGAATGCCTCAGCCCCAGGTGAAGCCCATCACCCAGCACTCATTAAGGCAGAGCCACCCAGCAGCTGCAGCTCCAGCCCTCTCCCCTCTCAGCCAGGCTGCACTAGTGGAGATTAGCTCAGAATTAGGCTCACATTAGCTAATTGGCACTTATATCAGTACTGGGACCCTTGCTGACAAGGGCTCTCTCCAGCTCTTTCCCCAGATGAAGTCATCTGTGTCACGCCTTCAGAATGTAAGAAGCACTGTGGCACCAGCATGGAATACACCAATATTGGCTACCCAAAGTTGGCAATAGAGCTTAGGTTAGTACCCCTCTAAGACTTTGGCACTGCCCACCCTACACTGTCATGAGCAGTGATTTGGGTGATCTCTGGAAAGAATTGAACCCCTTTCTCATGGAGTCTTAGGGTCTGGAGAGGCTTCAGGGGCCATCTATTATAATCTGGTTGGTCCTAGCCAAAAATCCCTTCTATATTACCCTCAACAAAGGATCACCCAGCCTCTACTCAAAGACCCCCAATAAGGGAGAGCCCCTTCCCCCAAAGGCAGCCCACTGCCACTCTGGGACAGCTCTGATGATTAAGATGTTTTCTTTTGACATCAAGGCTAATTCTGCCTCCCTGTGGCTTCTACTCATTGCTTCTGGTTCTGCTCTCTGAGGCCAAGTTGAACCATCTTTCCTAGGATGGGCTTCCTAATATGTAGGCACAGCTATCATTCCCTCCTCTCCCCATCCAGAGACTTTTCTTCCTGAGCTCCCATTCTTCCAATCCATTCAGAGCATGCTCTCCAGTTCCTTTCCCATCCAGCATGGTCTCCTGGGGACGCGAGCTCTTTCAAGCTAAGTTTCCCCTTTAGTTTCAAGGTCATTTGAGGCTGATCCAGAATACTGGGCATACTTTATTTATCTATAGAAAGTCAAAGAAGGATTAGCATCCTCATAAAATCAATTTACTCATAAAGCCAGAGGATTCAAGGTCAAGGAGACCATCCACTGACTTGAGGCCAAGGGGTCCCTCAGGAATTGACTGACTCACTGACATAACAAAACCAACAGAGATTAGATTATGTAGATGAACCTTAGAAATTATCTAATCCAACCCCTCATGTTTTCAGATAAGGAATGGGGGCACAGAGAAGGGATATTAAATTGATAACCATGTCTCTGGTTTCCCAATGACTTTGAGATCAGCCTCATGGAGACTAGTAACAAAGAGGAGACCAAGGTTCTGAGAAAGGAAGGTCTTTCCTGGCATCATACAGCTGGCAAAGTGTCAGAGCAGGGATTCCAACGCAGGGCCCTTCTGACTCTTGGGCTAGAGCTCTTTCCACTTGGTTTAATTAGTCACATATTCCCTGGTACCTGCTCTGTGCAAGACCATGTTCTAGTCCTGAAGATACCAACATGAGAAGCTGAACAGTCCCAGTCCTCAGAGGGTTTACAATTTGATGAGGCAATAACATAGATGATTTGACTCCAGAATGGAATAAAAAAACACAGAGCAGGGATCCAAATAAGGAACCATGAGAAGTTTGCAGGAGGACCCTTCATGGGGGCGGCTAGGTGGCGCAGTGAATAGAGCACTGGCCTGGAGTCAAGAGGATCTGAGTTCAAATCCGACCTCAGACACTTAACACACACACACAAAAAAAAAACCTAGCCATCTGACCTTGGGCAAGTCACTTAACCCCAATTATCCTCCAAAAAGAAGAAACAGAAGGACCCTTCATGGAAGAAGTGGCAGCAATCTAGACCCTGCCACCTCCTGCTCTTCCTGGCAACTACCTGGACACTGCAGGTATGCTGGGAAAGAGATTCCTTATTTAGCAGCCCCCAGAGACAGGCAGTTGGCACAGCGGATAGGGAGCTGAACTTTAAGTTCGGCTTTAAGGAACTTATTCAGTTGTGGCTGACTCTCCATGACCACAGTTGGGATTTTCTTGGCAGAGATACAGGAGGGGTTTGCCATTTCCTTCTCTAGCTCATTTTACAGATGAGAAAACTGAGGCAAGTGGGGTAAAGTGACTTGCCCAGGGTCACACAGCTAGTAAATGTCTGAGGTCAGATTTGAACTCAGGAAGATGAGTCTTCCTGACTCCAGGCCTGGTTCTATCTGCAGACTCTATGCACTGCACATCCTAGCTGCCCCTGCCTGTGAAACCTGGACAGTCTACCAGCACCATGCCGGGAAATTGAATAGCTGACATTTTAATTGTCTCAGGAAGATTCTGAAGATCATCTGGCAGGAAAAGGTACCTTATCAGAGGTTCTTACTCAAGCAAAACTGCCAAGCATTCATACTCTGCTTCAGAGACCACAATTCCAATGGGCTGGCCATATTGTTCAAATACCAAACATGTATTTGCCAAAAAGACTCTTTTATGGAGAACTAACACAGGGAAGGTGTTCACATGATGGTCAGAAGAAGTGATACAAGGACCCTTTCAAGGTCTCTCTTAAGAACTTTGGAACTGATTTGTGACATGGGAAACCCTGGCACAGGACCTCCCAGCATGGAGTACCCACATCAGAGAAGGTGCTGTGCTCTGTGAACAAGGCAGAATTGAATCAGCTCAAAGGGAACTCAGGACGTGCAAGTTTAGAGAATCCACCCCCAAATGTTCACCCAGACTTTTTGTGCCCAACCTGTGGTAGAGCATTCCAAGTTCATAACGGTCTGATCAGCCATAGTTGGATGCACTGAAACTTGACTCTGGCATAGTGATGCCATTTTGGTCCTCTTTGAAAACAAAAGACGACAACCAACCAACCAACCAAGATCTCATGAAGTAAATCTGTATACTCAGCTCCAAAACAATAAGATTGAACCCTAAGTGAGGAGCTCCAAAGAAGTCTGGATTAATTTCTCACAGGGTCAGGGCCCAAACTCAGGAACACCAGGGACTTCCTGGTCCCTAACAATACCAAGAGATGGCTCATTCTTCTTTACCCTATGATGACGTCAGCCATGCTGGCCCCCCTCATGAACGCCTTTACCTCCATCTTTGGTAATGCCAGTCTACTGTTCATCATTGACATCTACACCAAAACCCAGAAGCAGGCATCTAAGAGAGAAAGCTTCTGATTGTGGGAAGGTGACAGAGCCCCAGTCCCTGCCCTACCCTTAGAAAGAGGAGATTATTGGAATGGGTCAGAATGCCAGTATACCAAGGTTTTCTCCCAGTAACATAGTCTTGTGCATACCTGGAATCCTCTTCAAAACCTGTGTACTCCCATAAATTGGATGGAAGCAAACAGGAGTGGAGACATTTCAGGGGAGAAGTAGTCTAGTGAGACTTGGAAGTTGTGTCATTGATGTGTGGCAAAGAAAGTTTGGCACAAGTCTGGGCTCTATAAATGCAGGTGGTCAGAGATTTATGTCAATTCAACAAATATTTATTAAGCACCTAAGAAGTGGAAGGTACTGTTCTAGGCTTTAGGAGACAAAGGAAAAAATGAAAAAATAGAAGCCCCTGTCCCTGCCCTCAAAGAACTTGCATTCCAACGGAGGAAATATGGACACAGATAATTAAAACACAAGACCATATAAAGAACGGGAGAAAGAGGCAACATGGAGCAGTGTAAAGAGGACTTGCCTGGGCTCAAATCTTGCCTCTGGCCTGTAGGAGCTGTTTGATCTTGGGGAAATGATTTAAATTTTCAATGTCCCCAGACAACTCTCTAAGGTTTTAAGTCACAGAGTACTGATTTTCCTTGATGGAGGGAGTGTCTTCATCTGGAGTCCTATACTGATGACCTCACAGGCAGACTCAAAAAGATTGGGAGGGGAGGAAGACAAGGATCCAAGAGAAAACAGGAGTATTGCTTAGGGAGGATGGGGCAGTGATGACAGACAACAGAAAGAGGTCAGAGACGTTTGACTCTCATTCTGCTCCCATTTTCTTTGGAAACAAAAATGATCTTTGTGCTGGAATGGGTAGAACAAAAATGGCTCACGGGGATTTGATTCACTAGATCGGTAAGGAAATAGTAAAAGAAGACTGTTGCCTTTAATCAAAGTCCTTCTTAAACTGTAATGTCCAGAACTGAACATAATCACCCAGATGGGGTCTGACTAGGGCAGAGCTATTGTCTTCTCCTTACCCCTAGAGCTATACCTCTCGCTGCACCCCAGCATCACATTAATTCATTGGCCACCACGTTATGTCACTGTTTCATACGGAGCTAATGGTTCATTAAAACCCAAAGATGGTTTTTTTTTTCCTGAAAATCTGCTGATTAACTGTGCCTCCACCACCTTGTGCTCAAGCAAACTTTCTTAAACCCGTCTAAGAATTTAGATTTTTTTCTTCATTGAAATTCATCCTATTAGATTTAGCCCAATGCTCTAGCCCAGTGGTTCTCAACCTTCCTAATGCTGCAACCCTTTAATACAGTTCCTCATGTTGTGGTGAGCCCCAACCATAAAATTATTTTTGTTGCTACTTCATAACTATAATTTTGCTACTGTTATGAATCGTAATGTAAATATCTGATATGCAGGATGTGTTTTCATTGTTAAAAATTGAACATAACCCACAGGTTGAGAACCACTGCTTAGCCTGTCAAGATCTTTGGAATCATATCATCCAGTGCATCAGCTCTCGTTCCTAACTTAATGCTCTTGGCAAACTTGGTGAGCTTGCTGTTTTGACCCTTATCCAAGCATTTACATTATTTGGCATGTTTAATTATTTAACATATTTAAAATATTTAAATATCACAGGGTCAAGAACAGATCCCTGGGGTACTCCACTGGAGACTTCCTGATGTGTTGAAATTGAACCATTAACATCTACTCTTTTATATCAGGCATTGTACAAATAGTTCTGCTTCATTTTATTGGATGCTTGTCTAGCCCACATATCTCCATCCACCACAATAGTGGGAGATAGTTTATCAAATGCTCCACTAAAATCTGGATAAGTCCCATCTAGGATATTCCCTTGATCTAACAGTTTAGTAATCCTGTCAAAAAAGGGAATAAGGTTAGTCTGGCAGGACTGACCCTCTGTGAAGCCATGCTGGCATTTAGCAATTCCTGCTTCCCTTTCTCAATATTCACTAATCATATTTTCAAAAATCTGTTATTGAAATTTCCCAGGAATCAAAGTCAAGTACATCAGTGTATGATTTGCATACTTCTTTTGTGGATTATTGTGGCATTTGCTTTTCCCTAGCCCAGTGGTTCTCAACCTTCCTAATGCCGGGACCCTTTAATACTCATATGTGGATGTATCTGGGCATATCTGCATGTGGGCAGACCCACCTGGAGATGGATAGAGGAGCCATGTCTCAGTTCCTAAGACCATTGGAAATATGTGTTTTCCGATGGTCTTAGGCAACCCCTGTGAAAAGGTCATTTGACCCCCAAAGGGGTCGCGACCCACAGGTTGAGCACTGCTGCCCTAGACCTTTAGAACCTTTCCTGTTGACCACTATTTTCCAATATCCCAGCTAGTGAACTTGGTGCCCCATCAGCTACTTTCTTCAGTATCCAAAGATAGCTTTCATTTGGGCCAGTTGACCTGAATTCATGGAGGGGAGCTAGGGGAGCTACTATTTCCTTACCTATCTGGTGTATCAGATCCCCATAAGCCATTTTTGTTCTACCCATTCCAGCACAAAGATCATTTTTGTTTCCAAAGAAAATGGGAGCAGAATGAGAGTCAAACGTCTCTGACCTCTTTCTGTTGTCGGTCATCACTGCCCCATCCTCCCTAAGCAGCACTCCTGTTTTCTCTTGAGTCCTTGTCTTCCCCCCCCCCTCCCAATCTTTTGGGGTCTGCCTGTGAGGTCATCAGTATAGGACTCCAGATGAAGACACTCCCTCCACCAAGGAAAATCAGAAAGTACTCTGTGACTTAAAACCTTAGAGAGTTGTCTGGGGACATTGAAAATTTAAATCATTTCCCCAAGATCAAACAGCTCCTACAGGCCAGAGGCAAGATTTGAGCCCAGGCAAGTCCTCTCTGCACTGCTCCATGATGCCTCTTTCTTCCATTCTTTATATGGTCTTGTGTTTTAATTATCTGTGTTCATATCCAACACAGTGGATAGATTGATGGGCCTAGAACCAGGAAGACCTGAGTTCAAATCCAGTCTCAGGCACTTACTAGCTACATCCAGAAGTGAAATGGACTGTTTGGAGTGGAATGAGGCGTTTCCTCACTGGAGCTCCGTAAGGTTGCATGAATTGGGTTGACCATGGATGTTTATGAAATGTGAAAGGAGTTTATTAAAACAACCTTTATAACAGGATAAAGAAACATGTTTAGAAAGCAAAGTCAGTCACATACAACCACAGAGAGTTTCATTCTACCACCATCTATCAGACTGACTCTAAACCACTCTGGCTGCCTTCCTTGGCTTTCTTTTCTTTTCCCATGCATCTGTGTCCCACACCTCTGGTGTCTGAGATGCCAAAGCAGTGCTCAGTTCCAGCTCCTCAGCCACTCCAACCCAGAGCCAAGACCCACTCCCACAACTGCCCTTGCTACATGGGACTTCTTGGCTAAGCAAAGGAGCCAAAACCACCCACTTCTGCAGGCTTAGCTAGAGTTTTAACAACTTCCTCCTGGGAGGCCCTCAGCACAACCCCTCCTTCTTGTCTGCCAGACAACTGTTAAAATGTCAAAGCCAGGGAAAATCTTAAGAGCAAAGAATATAGAACCTAAAATGTCAGGCCTGGATGGGAGCTTAGGATGGAGAGCATCAGAGCCAAGAGGAGACTTGGGACATAATAAACAGTTGGAAGGTGTTTAAAACATGGCATATCAGAGGTAGGAGAAATCAGGGCCCATTTCCTAGAGGAGGTGTCACATGATCTAGAGTTCACTGTGATCTTAGCAGCTCCAAGTACCTGTTGCCATGGTCACATAGCTAACGCCTGCCCTCAGCCCTCTGGACAGCTGTGCTGTCTGTTCTGGCTTCTTTGTGATAGCAAAGAGGAGCACATTGACCAGAATCCTGTGCAGTACAGACATAAAGTTGCTAGAGGTTGGGTGGAAGAAGGTGATCTCTGGTTAATTGCCCATTTGTCTGTGTATGTCCAGTTCCTTTTGGTTCTCAGTCCAGCAATGTGTTTACTTTTTGGCAAATCAGCTGGGATATTTGGAATCCCAACTTCCTATCTACCGAGACACATCTGTCCTTAGGAAAATTCATGGTCTTTGACCCTTTGCCAACTTGAAATGCCTTGTAGAAAGGCCCATTATGAGCACATTTCCTGACTGCTTGCCTATCTCCCCTTTCTTCCTGGATGATCTGAAAAATTGTCAGAGTGTTTCAAGAGATTCTGGAATGCATTCTATGGGCTGGAGTCAAAGAAAGGTCTCAAGTTAACCAAGGAGAAAGAGGCTGCCCTCAGAAAAAGCTGATGGACACAATTAAAAAGCCCTTGTGAGGGAATGTGGTGAATGCCAAGGCCATCCTGATCCTGGTTGTTTGTGTCTTTCTACAATGGTTACTTTGCCTGAGCCCCACCTCAGGCCCCAGAGTTGTGTCTCGAAGCCTAGAATTCCAACCTTCCTCTTACCACTAATCACTCACTGGATCTTGTGCCTCTGAACTTGGCAAAGGAGAGTAGAGCATGCACAAGAAGTATTTGGTATAGAAATACATTTAGATATTAAAAAATACATGTAAGTAGAGGAAAAAAGAGGTAACTGAGAAAAGAAGAGGGAGGAATAAGAGAGAAAGTATGTTCAGGAAAGGATTTGTCATAAGCAAAATAACCTCCAGCCTCCTTGGGTGACTCATGAGGAGAGCATTGAAATGAAAGAAAAAAGGGCAAAAAAGCCTTATTATCTGGGGCTCAGTAAGAGGAGAGAAAAGCGGAAAAGAAGCAGATGGCATCAAGCACAGATCATTAGTGCTCAGAATACTCCTCTCTCACCACCTTCTTTGCAAAGAGTGGAGTGGGAGCAAAGAGAGAAAAAAGATTAAGAGGAAAGGTTGGAGGAAAATTTATAGCAAAGAATCTTAACTGTGAAAGTAAATGGGAGAAATTCACCCATAAAACAGAAAGAGGAAAGAAGAGAGCAAAATGAACTAGAAAGCACAATCCAACAATATGTTCTGAGGAAAAAACCTTGAAATGCAAAGATCTGAATAATGTTAAAAAAAAAAAAAAAAGGGCTCTAGCCCAACTCTATTGCACATCAGGTAAACTCCAAAAGCAAGAGTAGTCATCTTGATCTCAGAAAGGACAACAGTAAAAAAAAAAAAATTAAAAGTTTTTAAAAGTTAGTTAAAAGGGATAGAGAGACTGCAATATGCCTAAAGGCATACTTCCATATGCTGTAATGCCATAGAAAATGAATAAATATATCAATGCTTATGTAACATGGCTTCCAACTAGCCTAGGGCATTTGGTGCACCATTTACATAACTCCTAATTGGTAGTGATAATACTGACATGATGCCGCATGCCTGTGTGAGGGGCATAATTAGTGCAAAAGATTTTTGAGAGAGACAGTAGAGATGCATGGGGAGAGAGAAAGGTTGTGAAAGCTGCAGACACAGTGAAAGCTAATTTCTCAACATGTCTTTAATCTCTAGCTTGCCTTCCTAGAGACTTTAAAGAGAGAATTTCCCCTTGGGAGAAATTTCTCTCTTGATTGAACTGATATCTTATCTCTTGTATTTTCTAGCATATTCTAATCTGTTTTACTCAGATAAATGGGTTTACTCCCTATTTGCTATGTGTAATAGGCTTTGGCATAACTAGCATTTGGTGTGAAAGGGCCAAACCAGAAGTTGTAAACTTTGGACCATTCTTCCCCCTAAGGGATAGTGACCAGTGACGCACCTTTAGTTCTGAAACTATTGTACCCTTAGACTCCAATGTTTAAGTGAGCAAGGAACTATCTCTCTAAGAGATAGGTGAGGAAAGGAGCGAGCACCTAGCCATGGCCCTTCTTCTGACCCTCTCAAGGAAGAAATTACAGTCTCCCTTGACAAAGAGTAGGCCAGAAAACTGTTGACAAAATCTAACACCCATTTCTATTTTTAAAAAACCACTAAAATGAATAAATGGCCCTTTCCTAATATGGTAAATAGTTCAAAAAACCAAGAGCCAGAATCATAAGTAATAGGGACTAACTAAATGCATTTCTAATATGATCAAGGGTAAGGCAAGGGTGTCTGTTGTCATCATGATGATTTAATGTCGTGCTGGAAGTACCAGTTATAGGAACAATACAAAAAAATATAAATTGACGGAATGTGTACAGGCAGAGAGAGAATAGAAAGTTCACTTTTAGCAGGTATGCTTAAAGAATCTTACAGAGTCAATTAAAATTGATCAAAATCATTAAAGAATTTCAGTGAAGTTTTTGTATGTAAAATAAATCCACAAAAATCATCAGCTTTTCTGTACACTGCCAACAAAATCCAGCAGAAAGATATATGGAAATTCCATTCAAAATAACCACAGAATGTATAAGATATAAAATATCAATTATATAATAATAATATAAGTAAAACATAAAGTATAAAACATAAAAGAAGCGCACACAGAAACTTACGAATGCACTCTTTGTGGGAATATAGATCTGCATCATTGGAGACATTAATTGATCATGGAAGGACTAGACCAATATAGTAAAAATGACACCACTGTTTAAGTTCATTTGTTGACCCAGTGCCATACCAGTTAAACTATCAAATGATTGCATCATATAGCTAGAAAAAAATAACAAATTCATCTGGAGAATTAAAGGCCAAGAATCTCAAGGAAATAGTGGGGGAAAATGGGAAAGAAAGGGGGCTAGCAGTATCAGAGTTCAAACTATACTACAAAGCAATAATCATAAAAACTATTTGGTACTGGGTGCTTTTGAAAGTTGAGTAGTAGAACAGATTTGATAATAAGACCCAGATGAAATTGAATGTAGTAGTTTGCTACTGGTATCTTTTTGTAAACCCAAGTACTCAACTACTAAGGTAAGAATTCATTATTTGACAAAAACTGCTATTGAGTGAATCTGATAGAAATGACCTATAGACCAGCTCCTTACACCATATACTACAATAAGCTCCAAATATGTGCAAATGGACACATGACCTAGACGTCATAAACATAATCATAAACAAGTTTGTAAAGCTAGGAAGAAAATACCTTTGCAAGTAAGAATAGTCCCGTATATCCATACCAAACAGGAGAGAGGTTCACAGAAGACAGGGTGAAAATTTTCAACAATATAAATGATTAAATTTATATTACTACAACATATTAATGTTATATTAATAAATATAGTTACATGTATTAATATAAAGATTTATGTTGATATATTTAAGTATATCAACATAAATATAAATTACATAACATAAATTGACAAGTTTTTGCACAAGCAAATTCCATGCAGTTAAAATCAAAAAGGAAACAATAAATTGGGGAAAATTTTCGCAGCAAGCTTTTATGATAAAAATCTAATACTATATATATGCACATATATAGTATTAGATTTATATATATACATATATATATGGAATTGATTAAAATATAGGAAAACAGAGGTATTCCCACAATAAATAAATGGTCAAAAGATATGAACAGGCAGTTCTCAAAAAAGAAGTCCAAACTCTCAGCAGCCACATTTTAAATAATTAGAGAAATGCAAATTAAAACAAGCCTGAGGTTCTACTTCATGTCCTTCTGGTTGGCAAAGAGGACCAAAGGGAAAAATGACAAGCTTTGGAAAAGCAAATATATGACACATATAGTAACGCACTGTTGTTTGAGCTCTGAATTGGCTCAACCATTCTAGAAAACCATTTGGAATTGCACTCTAAATGTCATGAAACTATACACGTTCTTTGACTCAGTTATTATACAGTCTCTAAGCTTATATCCCAATGAGATGAACCAAAGAAATAAAGGAGCCATATGAATTATTTCCTGTAGCAAAGAACTGGAAACAAAGGGAGTGACCATCAGTTAGGGAATGGCTGAGCAAAGTATAGCATATGAATGTAAGAAAAAAAAATTATACCTTAAGAAATGGTGAATGGAGTCAGAGAAAAGTAAGAGAATTGGTATGAACTGATGCAAAAGCAAGTTAGTGGAAGCAGAACAATGTATGCTGTTACTACAACATTGTCTAGGTAAAATGACTGGAAAGGATCAAAGAACTAGGATCGATGCAACGGTCAGTGATGACTCCACTAAATAATGAAGCTGCTCACATTTTGGAAGAGTCAATGGTGCAGAATGAAATGGGTATTTTCAGACACAGTCAGTGTGTCGATTTGGTTTGTTTAATTATACTTATGTTACAAACGGTGGCATTTATTTTTAGGGAAGTGATTTGAGGGGAAAGTGATAGTGATACTTTAAAGGGAAGGGAAAAAAGGAGTATCAAATGTTTTGAAATACAAAAAAGAGAAGTCATAAGGGAACACAAATGAGCAGAGCCATGCTAGAACTACCAGTTAAATCTGAAATATATCCGCCAAAGCCAATTGCTATATGGTGAAGATTCATGGCTTTGTAAGCAATTCTGTTTTGGGGGAAATGTTCATATCTGTGGAGTCATCAAGCTAATGACAATAAAAATGAAGACTTCTTTCTAAAGGGCTGACAACCAGCATGGTTTGTCGGGTCCACCAACCCTGACACACACTTGAGAATGGTCCTAGCTTCCAATTAGGACTAAGACAGGAGCCAGAAGAAGAGGGCTTGACTGTGCTACAGCTGCCAAGAAAGCCAATGCCATCTTGGGCTACATTAAGAAGGCAATGTCCAAGAATAGAGATGTGACATGGTCCTCTTTTGTGACCTTGAGCCAGTCATTATCCCCCAAAGGACTTAGTTTCCTCATGTATAAAATGAGAAGTCTGGTCTACACAGCCTTGGAAGTCCTTTCCAGCTCTGAGATGCTGTGATTTCACGACTCTGACACATCCTTCTCTGTTCTACTGCCTCAGGTTCCTGCTGCATCATTATTGTTACACTTGGCTGCAGAAACACGGCTAGGACTGGTTTTGTCACCTTATAGAAAAAATGACAGCCAGACTTATTTGGGGGGCATCTCTCTGCTCTTCTGGCCCAGGAGATGGAGATCGTTACCAACGATATGCACTCTGAGAAGCGGAATTGAAATGGGAGCCAGGGGTTGGAATTTCAGCTATCAGCAAACACCTGCCAGGAATGCACCCAGGCCACTCAGGGTCTGGCACCTCCCAGCCAACTGAAGGATGGCGGTCAGTGCTGTTTGGCATGCAGAGGGCATGCTACTGTCTCATTAAGAGTTTGGAGTCAGACCAATTGACCAAATGTTCCATTGACAAGCATTTACTAAGCACCTACTGTGTGCCCTCTGCCAGGTGCTGAGGATACAAAGAATGAATCAGTCCTTCCCCTCAAGAAGCTTCCATCAGAACATTATCCTCATACTGTGAGGCAGTGTGGCATATTTCAGGGACAGGGGCACTCAGAGAGAAAGAGCTGAGCTCAAGCCCTGCTCCTGATCTCCACTGCTGCTGTGACTCTGGGCAAGTCACTTTAACCTCTCACTGCTCTAGCCTCTCAGTTTTCAGAGTAAGTGCTGATGTGCTCTGGCAGAGGAAGTTTCCTCCTCTGAGAGTTCCCTGTATCAATGAAATCATAGGTTTGATCACATATTTCTGTGCTGTGTATCAGGGCAGTGTGCTAGCTGTTAAGACATCAAAATACCCTCAATTAGGTCTATGATCTCAACCATGTGGATGTTCCCTCTAATAATGCTGTGGTGTGCCTTCCCATTCTGTATATGGACTCTAGTCCTTGTCCACTCAGATGCCTGACAACCCCTTCACTCCCTAATGATGCTGATAGCAACCCATCCCTGTGCCTACCTATGCTGTATATGGACTCTGGTCCTTGTCCACTCAGATGCTTGACAACCCCTTCACTCCCTAATGATGCTTATGGCAACCCATCCCTGTGCCTACCTATGCTGTATATGGACTCTGGTCCTCATCATTCCAGAAGTCTGACAAACCACTCACCCCCAATCAAATGTGCTTAGGGCCTTATCAGTTCTTCCTAAAACCCAGCTCCTGTCCTCAAGGAGCTTACATTCTGTTGGAGGTGAGGAATGATAAGATTTAAAAAAATACATGGGGCAGTGAATAGAGCACTGGCCCTGGAGTCAGGAGGACCTGAGTTCAAATCTGGACTCAGATACTTGGCACTTACTAGCTGTGTGACCTAGGGCTAGTCACTTAACCCCAACTGCCTTGCCTTCCCCCCTCCAAAAAAAATACAATCATTTGCAAAGAAAAGGAGCATCATTAACCAGGCTCGAGCCACAGGAGGAAGGAG
>CM053587.1:348358288-348457464 GCA_028646515.1 Pseudochirops corinnae
TGAGGCCTTTATCAGAGACACTGGTTGTAAAAATTCTTTCCCAATTTTCCACTTTCCTCTTCATCTTGGTTACATTGGCTTTGTTTGTACAGAAACTTTTCAATCTAATGTAATCAAGATTATCCATTTTGCATTTTATAACATTCTCTAACTCTTGTTTGGTCATAAAGTCTTCCCTGCTCCATAAATCTGACAGGTAAACTATTCCTTGCTTTGCCAGATTGCTTACAGTATCAGCCTTTATACCTAGATCATGCACCCATTTAGACTTGATTTTGGTATACAGCATGGTCTATGCCCAGTTTCTGCCATACTATATTCCAGTTTTCCCAGCAGTTTTTGTCAAATAGTGAGTTCTTATCCCAAAAACTGGGGTCTTTTACTTTTCTTTTTAGGGGGAAGTTGGAGAGAGAGAAAATAAATGCTTTATTATAAAAAAAAATTGAAAGCTTAAAAGAAAGGATCGGTCATATCCTATGGAAATGAGATTCCTTTGTTCCTACTAAGCAAGGCCTACTCATTCCACTGCAAAGCACCTCCAAAACATAAATGGTACAGGGGGAAGCTTTCTCTTTTTAGAATGGGCCTAATCCAGGAACAGATTCTTGGTAGTGTCTAAAGTGTCACAGTCAAGGAAATCCAGCCTAGTGCTCTCTTCCATTGTCTCACTCCAGAGGGAAAATGTTGTTCTGACTCTTTGAAACCCTAGTTGAGGTTTTCTAGGCAAAGATCCTGGAGAGGTTTTGTCATTTCCTTCTCTAGCTCATTTTACAGATGAGGAAACTGAGGGAAAAGGGTTAAATGACTTGTACAGGGTCACACAGGTAGTAAGTGTCTAAGGCTGGATTTGAACTCAGGAAGAGGAGTCTTTGTGACTCCAGGTCCAGCATTCTATCCTCTGTGCCATATAATTCCAAGAACCTTTCCCACTATTCCCTTTCTCTCTCTGCGTCCCAAGGTGGTAAATGGATACAGAAATATAAAGAGTGGTGTTCCTGGAGTATTTGTTTACATTTTAACAACAATAGACATTGGTTAAGGACCTACTGGGTACAGAGCACCATGCTAACCACTTGAAGAGACATAAACTTTAGGGTTCCTGTCCTCATAAAACTCAATCTGTAAAGGAAATAAGACATGAACATAAAAAGACTCTTAATATACTATATTATATATCAAGATACCAATATTGCATTGTAAGAAAAATACTGACAAATAGGCCCCACAAAGTGACATAATTGAGATGAAGAAGAGACTTAATCCTATTGTCACAGAAAGAATAACTGGAAAAACATTCCCCAAATTAGAGACCTAGGATGTGTGTGACCATCATCTATCTTAACTATCTGAAAGGCTTCCATAAGAAAGAGGAAGAAGATTAATTGAATATGGCTCTAGAGGGTGGAACAAAATAAGCAGGGTCTCAGAATTGGTGCTGTCCAACAATGGACCTTATGGACATCTTAGGAAGTAGTAAGCTCCTGCTCACTGGAAGTGCTCTAACAGAGACAAATGACCAGAAGATGGGGATATTTTAGAAAGGATTTCATGCATCAGACAAGGGGTTGAAGAAGATGACCTTTGCAATCCTGTCCAAACCTGGAGGGCAGCTAAGTGGCTCAGTGGATAGAGTGCCAGTCCTAGAGTCAGGAAGACTCATTTTCCTGAGTTTAAATCTGACCTCAGATACTTACTAGCTACGTGACCCTGAGCAAGTCACTTAACCCTGTTGGCTCACTTTCCTCTTCCTCTGAGAAGGAAACAGCAAACCGCCCCGGTATCTTTGCCAAGAAAATGGAGCCAGAGAGTGTTGGACACGGCTACACAGTAACAACCCCCAAACCTGGAAGCTGAAGATCCTAAGGTTAGGAGAGCAGGGTTAGAAAATTGTGATGTGGGTTGTGGGGACTGGCACAGGGAAGGTGGGCTGGCTAGAGTAGAGAATGTACATGGCTGAGGTGGAGGTCAGCAGGGTGTGGTCAGTTCTAAAGTGGACAGTTTGCTTGGGAAGTGTGGCCAGAGAATGAGGGGTAAATCCCAATTTTACCATTTGCTTTCTTTCTCACTTCAGTCCCTAAGAATAAGGAGTTAGTGGGAGGAGAGAACTGATTTTTCCATGGTATGACACAAGACTTTAACCCAGAAGAGAATACCTAGAGGGGCCATGATTGCTGTCTTTGACTATGTGAAGGGCTGTTAGGGGGAAGAGAATTGGGCTTGTTCTGTGCATATAAAAATGGTACTAATCTAATCCATTTGAAAATTACTATGATTTTTTTTGAAAATCAGATGGGAAATGATAAATTTCCACTTGACATCTCCCGAGACCTTTAGTAATTGAGATAAAGAATGTGTCTCACTTAGCTCCTGAGTGCCTCATTCCAGCACAACTTTATTTTTCCAACCTTTCCACACTCTGGCTGGAGAGAATGGCTCCCTGTAGATACCTCGCATCATGGAGACAGTTTGGGAGGAGGAAGTGGAGGAAAAGTGGGGGGCCCAAGCAGCTCACAGCTCTTGTGCTCAATTGCACTGGGAACAGATACGCCCAGAGAAGGATGTGCTGAAAATTCTACTTAGTTGTCAAGTTCTGTGGGCTTATTTCCAAGGACACCTTTTGGTTACCCATTGGGCCTGCCCATTTCCTCTGCCTCTAGCAGACAAGCTCTCTCCTTCACCACCATCAAACCTGAGCATGTGACTATTTTGTTGGGAAGGGAAGGGTCAATTCCAGGGACCCAGAGATCTAGAGCTAATAGGGACCTTATGAGGACACCATGTCCAACTTCTTAATTTTAGAGAGGTCTTACTGACTCCCAAGTCCATTGCTCGATGCCAGCAGTTCTCAACTTGTGGGTCGCAACCCCTTTGGGGGTCGAACAACCCTTTTACAGGGGTCACAGGGGTCGCCTAAGACCATCAGAAAACACATATTTCCAAGGGTCTTAGGAACTGAGACACCACTCCTCTGTCTTCAGGCGGGTCCACCCACATGCAGATATGCCCACATATGAGTATTAAAGGGTCACGGCATTAGGAAGGTTGAGAACCACTGCTCTATGCACTTATATCCTGCTGCCTGGTTTCCAGCATCTATGCTGTCAACCCATTCATTTATTTAACAAGCATTTACACTTTGGGGGGATATTTTCTTTTCACATAACTTTTATTTCCTAATATGTCCCCTTCTCTCCCCACCTCAGAGAAAAAGTCTCATAACATGTAAAAAGATATACATTGGGATTATTTAAAAGGTTCAAGAGACAGTATTCCTGGATAATTTAATCCTTTTATTAATAAGGCCAACACATTTATTAATAAAAACATGGTCACTTGTCTGTCTCTTAGAAGAAAGACCCCATCATGGAGGTGGGCTTCCGGTTTGTATGCCCTTCAAAGAGTAGGTGTTCCTGAGAGGTGGCAATCAATTCTGATTGGTTAACACAATGGGAAGGCAGCTATATTAAAATGAGGATCTTGAAATTCTAGACAGTAATTTGGGACTATGCCCAAAGGGCTATAAAACTATGCATAATCTTTGACCCAACAATACCACTTCTAGGTCTGTATCCCCAAGAGATCATAAAAATGGGGAAAGGACCCACATGTACAAAAATATTTCTAGCAGCTCTTTTTGTGGTGACGAAGAATTGGAAAATGAAGGGATGCCTATCCATTGGAGAATGGTTGAACAAGTTGTGGTATATTACTATAATGGAATACTATTGTTCCATAAGAGATGATGAGCAGGTGGATTTCAAAAAAGCCTAGAAAGACTTATATAAACTGATGCCGAGTAAAGTGAGCAGAACCAATAGAACACTGTACACAGTAATAGCCACATTGTACAATGACTGACTGTGACAAACTTAGCTCTTCTCAGCAATGCTGAGTCAAAAGACTCAGGATGGAAAATGCCGCCCACATCCAAAGAAGGAAATATGGAGTCTGAATGCAAATGGAAGCAGCCTATGCACTCTCTTTTTTGTTGCTGTTGTTTCTTCTTTCTCATAGTTCCTTCCAATGGTTCTAATTCTTTTTTTTTTACAACATGACTAATGTGAAAATATGTTTAATCTGAATGTATATGTAGAGCCCACATCAGATTGCACACCATCTTGGGGAGGGGGAAGTGAAGGGAGGCAGAGAAAATTTAGAACTCAAAATCTTAGGGAAATAAATGTTGAAAATGAAAAATAAATAAATAAAATTTTAAAAAACAGAATATGGAAATGGTTAAAGTTTTTAAAAGAAACTGATTTAAAATAATTTCACACTTCATTACTGAGAAAATTCATTTTAAGTACTTCTCCTGCTAAGGAGGAACAACTCAAAATGGGGGAATTTTCCATGGAAGCTATATAGACACTTCTTGAGTTAATTTCTAGTTCGGAATCTAACAAAAGTCAGTATACTACTCTTTGACAACTTTAAAGAGACACTGAATACTTAGCATCATTCTTGTTTAATTATAATTTTACTGTGGGATTGAAATATATTGTTAACCTCTAATACTTGCTCCATTCTCATTTCAGTGACAAATTTCTATAAGTTTCCACTTTGAATATGTATTGTTTGAAATAGAATAAATATAGCAAGCCATGTTGGGGTGGAGGGGAGGAGAGAGATGGGGAGAAAATTTGCAACTTAAAATCTTGTGGAAATGAATGTTAACTAAAATAAATTAATTTTAAAAAGAAAAAACTGAAAAAAAGAAATACAATAAAAATAGTTAATGTACATATTAAAAATGAGGCTCTTGGGACAGGTGACTTGGATCACTCAAATCTTGGTCAAAGAGATTTATCAATTTCCATATCACCTGTCTGACAAAAGGAGAATCTACATTTTCCCAGACCTGTGTGAGCAAACACAATGATCTTGGCTTGGGTAAATCTTTAAGAGAGATTTTCCACACTGGTTGGTTTCTGGATGAGGGGGTAGAAAAGGGGGGAAACCTTGGTCCTGATCAATAATTAGTTAATAAATACAAGAGAGAAATATTCATTTCTCACAACATTCAGCAAAACTAAGCCCACAAAATCCAAAAGCTGTGTTCCAATGCAATGGAATACTATTGTGCCACGAGAAATACTGAACAGGCACATTTCAGAAAAACCAGGAAAGACTTGTATGAACTGATGCAAAGTGAAATGATCAGAACCAGGAAAACATCATACACAAGTATCAGCAACAGCATAAGATGATCAACTATGAATGACTCGGTTTTTCTCAGCGACACAATGATCTAAGACAAGTACAAAGGACTCATGAAGGAAAATGCTATCCATATCCAGATAGGGAATGGATGGGCTCTGAATGCAGATCAAAGCATATTTTTTCTCTTACTTTTTACTTTCCCATGGTTTTTCCTTTTTGATCTATTTCTTCTTCCACAACTGTGATGAATATAGAAATATGTTTTACGTGATAGCATATGTATAAACTATATCAAACTGCCTACCATTTTCAGAAGAGGGAAGAGAGAGGGAGAAAAATTTGGAATTCAAAATCTTGTAAAAATGAATGCTAAAGATTTTCTTGATATGTAATTGTGGGGAAAAGATAAAATACTATTCAAAAGCTGTGTTCCACCACACATACTCCTCCCCCAGAAAGAAAGGAGCAAGGGATGTTTTTCCCATACTTTTGGAGCTGTGCTTAGTTGTTACAATTACACTGTGCAGTTTTCATTTTTTGTTGCTGCTCAACAAAAAGCACCTACCTCTTATATCACCTACCTCATGGGGGTTGAGAAGAACACATCACATAAAGTAGTGCACAAGATAAATGGAAATTATGAATGTGATGTTGATGGACCATTCCTTGGAGCCAATGCAGATGTTCTAACGTTCCAATTCACCACATGGAAGCTCTAAGGAGTGGAGGAAAGACTACTTTCGGCCATGTGTGACTGGGGGGCTTCTACTGTGTGTTGAAAAACAGTCTCCCAACTGGCTACTGAGCTGGAAGACCTAATAATGGATGGACTGACTATGGGAAATTATGATGAGTTTCTTGCTGAGTTGGTGCTCAGAAGATGTACAAAAAAGGTTTCCAGGCTCTCTGTTCCTCTCTCTTGCTTCCAGCCTTAAAGAATGAGAACTGCTTAACACACTGGTCCTGTAACTTGCATGGGTGAAGGTATGGCTACCCTGATATCCACATATCTCAATGCAGCTTTGAGCATATGGTTGTTTTTGCCTTTGTTTTTTCCTGATCTTAAACAAATAAGCGCCCCACAGTGGAACATGTCCAGAGCCAGTGGTAGCCTAGGCCATAGGCTGCATGTGAGTGAGGATAGCCCTACCCAAGCCTCTGAGCAGTCTTCAGGACTTGAGGCCAAAGAAAAGAAAGGGAGGGAGGGAGATTGGTCACCCCTGCTGTATAGCCATTGGATTCCAGTTCAGCAGCCAATTAGAGAATATTCATTGTAAGCCCCTGAGTCATCAGTTCTTCCAACTCACTGACCCAATTAAGGGATTCTACCATCATAGAGGCAAACCTCTCAGTCACACATGGCTAAAAGTAGGCTCTCCAAAGTTTTCATGTGATGGAATAGAATCAGACAGAGAATATCTATCTCAACATGCTCCAGAGCATGGCCCCTATATTCCAATCCATCTACATTACATTAATCTCATCAATCACTGAGCAAGCATTAATTAAGAGTTTCCTATGTGCCAGGCACTGCTCTTAGCATCAGAGACATAATACATTATAATGGGGGGGGGAGGGGAGAAAAGAACAAGGTATATTTAGAAGTATATAAAGAGAATAAATACAAAGACAATTATCTTGAAGTCGTAGAACCACAAGATATCAGTATAGGAAGGGACAGCAAAGATCAGTTGGGTCAGGCCATACACAAACAAGAATCCCCTCTACTAATAACTGACATTCATGGAGGTTTGAAAGACATGTTATATCCATGATCCCACTTGATGTAGTGAGTACTACAGTTATTATCTTCCATTTTATAGATGAAGAAACCAAGGCTGAGAGATACTAATATAATGATTCAAAGTCACAAAGCTTGCAAATTTCTGAAACCAAGTCTTCTTGCCTCCAGCTCCAAGGCTTTATTAACTATACTATGAAGCCCTATGCCAGGTTCAACAAGTGGTCTTCCACTGTTTGTCTGAGGACTTCCATATAGGGAGAGACCTCTACCTCCAGAGGCAGCCCATTCCACTTTGAGGCAGCTCTCATTAGGAGGAGGTTTTCCTCATAGGAAGCCTGAATTTGCTTCTTTGTAACTTCTACCCACAAGTCCTGTTTCTGCCCTCTGCAACCAAGCAGAACAAATCAAATGCCTCTTCTACATGACAGCCTCCAGATAGCTAGAATCAGTTCTTTCTTCCCACCCCCCACTCCCACACTGACTCTGATGCCTCACCAAAGCCTAAATATGATTGTACCTCAAAGACTATGCCAGCAGAGCCAACCTCTTGTAGGTTCTACCAAGTCAGAAAGGCTTTGAGTATAGGGCTAGTAACATTTACATTCTGAGGACTAACCTGGCTAAGGTTAGAGGTACATCATTACGCTGGTGTCAAGGGAGATTTTTTTGTAACGGAATCAAATGAAATTATCTACTGAAGAAGGAATTGCTACCTGCACTGATGGAAGAAGTGTTCACACCAATGAAATCATAGCTTACAAGCTGATTACGACCATGTCAGACCCAAGAGGATGTCACATCATCACCAAATCCCAGTCACTGAGAAAGTCATTGTCACATCTAAGAAAGAAAAAGGATCCTGCAAAATAGGTGTTCTGTATCCCTCAGGCAGCCAAATCTGAGGTTGCTTTGCATAAAGAGAGAGATGCATAACATCCCCAATAATCCTGCTGTGTTCTTCCCTAGTCCTACCATGCCTAGAATAATGTGTTCACTTCTGGGTATCACATTTTAAGAAGGATATTGACAATTTGGGGAGTTTCTAGATGAGGGTGACTAGAATGGTGGAGATGGGAGGGGAGAAGGTCCAGATCATGTCATATCAGGAGCACACTAGACAAGCTTGTCTCATTTAAATGAGAAAAGACAGAGGACACTGGGTGGTTGTCTTCAGGTATCTGAAGGGCTTTCAGGCTTTCCTGTGGAAGACAGATTGTCCTTCAGTCCACAAACGGAAGAATGAGGAGCAACCGAGGCGAGGGGTGGGGGGAGTGGTCATGAGGCAGATCTGGCTTAATGTGAATGGGCTGTCTCAGGAAATGGGCAGCTTCCCTTGCTGAAAATCTTCAAACAAAGACTGGCCAACGACTCATGGTGTGTGTTGTAGAGAGGATTCCTGATCAGGAGTGGGTTAGAATAGTAACCACTGAGGTCCCTGCTCATTTAAATTCCAGGATTCTTCCTGTGGGACTACCATCCCAAGAAGTTCTGTTGCTATCCATGGTTCTGAATCTGTCACCTGGTTTTTCCAGCCCACATTGCAGGTAAATGAGACTTAATCCCATTGAAAACCAGTAACAGCCAGGGCCATGTGGAGCCTTTTCTAATGATGGGAAGATCAGATCAGCAATGCCTCCTCCCCCAAAAAATCATCACTTCCATTAAGCAGACAGCAGCCTGATATGACAGAAAGAGCTGATCCTGGACGCAGAGTCAGGAGACCTGGATTCAAGTCCAGGTTTTGCTCCTTCCCAGGTCTGTGACCTTGGGCAAGTCTTTCCCCTCCCAGGCCTCAGAATTCATATGTCAATTGAAGATATTAATATCTATATTAGCTGTGTCACGGGGTTATTGGGTTGTGAGCCCTTAATATAAATGTGAGTTGTTACAAATGAGCAGGTATGGAGAATTCTGAACATCAAGATGTATTAACTATCCCAAATCCATTAGCTAAAGAGCTTCATTATTTTAATATAAATGGACAGAGAGTGGGTCATTCATGCATGCCCTCTCATCTGTGTGCCCACAATCCATAGTTACCAGGGATGAGCTCGCAGGAAGCTGGTGAGGGGATGGCAGGGGAGGGGAGGGATGCATAGAGCCACCCTTGAGACAGATAACAGGAAGAAACAGAGGGTGCACAGAATCCTGACTATATAGAGAGCACACAGCAGCTGCTGGGCATGCCTATGTGCAAAGAAGTCTTCTCTTAAAGAAACCTATTTCACTGGGTGCTTTTAAATACAAGGTCCCAGCAGGTGTTCCATAAGTCTGGCACCCTAGGTCATCACTCTCACCCATCTTGTTTAAAGTTTCCATCACCTCTTTTTTTGGGTGTGATATCCTCAGGGAAGGGATGATTCCTGCCTTGATCCAATTCAATAAATAGCTATTTTCCTTCCTAATTCAAAGGTTAGACCAAGTCACTCTCCAGCTCAAAACATCTTCTATGGTTTCTTCTTGCCCTCAGGTCCTTAGCTTGGCAGAATCAGAGGCTCAGACTTTGTAGGGAACAACCACCTGCCTGGTCCTGGAGTCCCATGTGCTCCTGCTTCAGGTCTATCAGGGATGAGGAACTCCTTACATTAGACAGCTCTTCTTGACTTTTAGCCAAAATGTTCTCTCTTCCCATTCATTAACATAAGAAGCATTTCTTAAATACTTACTACCACTATGTGCGAACACTTGGCAAACAAAGATAAAAACGAAGTAATCTTTGACCTCAGAGAATTCACATGTCCTCCACTGACCCTAGTTCTGCCTCCCAGAGCCAAGCATGACAAGTTAATTCTTCTATCATGATGCAGCCCTCGAAAGGTGTTCAAGCATAGCTCAGATCTCACTTACGTCTTTTCTTCTGGTTTATGACCCTAATTTCTGCGGAGCTCAAGGTCAGAGAAGAAGCTTCCCAGCCAGAGGCTATCAAGTCTCTGCTCCCATTAACACTGACATTTTCAACTGGCCAATCAACAATTCCACTAAAGACTCCTCCACCTTTATATTTTTGAAGATCGGTAGCTCATTGTCTCTCCCTCCAATGGCCTGATACACAGTGAAAATTGATTAGTACTTTGTGGTATTGATGATACAACTTTTCCACAGATTAATAAGAGCCAGGGGAGTATTCCTGCTGTCTTCAAACACACATCATACTAACCCCATCGGACCAGTAAAAAACCTTCATTTCATTCAAAAAAGGAAGGTTCTCCATATTTTAAACACTTCTTTTGCCACTGGAGGAAAAGCATGCTCTTCTACCTACACTATCTCCTAGGGCCATCTTTCTTCCACAGCTCCCTTCCTTCACTTATTAAAGGAATTCAGTCATGAGACCATTGCAAAAACCAAACCCAACAAACCTCTGCTCATTGCACCAAACATTAAGAGATACAAACAGAGCAAAGGAGCCAATTAAAAACAACTTCACTCATTTAAGAATTAAAAGATTCAATTGACAAGGACGCGAGTTTTTTAAAAAGCACTCAATTGCTTCTGCAGAATCCGCATGGCAAACAGCCAGAAAAATATTCTGAGGGAAGCCAGAGACAACAAAGCTCCAGTCCTCCCATCTTCTAGACTGGGGCCTTTCATGCCTCATGCAATAAGGGAGCAAAATGGCCTGTGTGCACCTGGAAAAGAGCAAGCTGGCCTCCACAAAACACATGGTGCTCTTACCACCTCTACATAATAGGACCTTAATTAATCCTCCCTGAACTGAGTCAAATTTCATTGGCTGCCATGAGTAGCGTCCAGCCCTAGGGGTGAAGGGACATGGGAGATTTAGACAAAATACAGTCCCTGTCACCCAGAAACTTGCAATCTAGAAAAAATGATCCTGACCCGCTTTGTACAGCACATAGAGATTCACAAGATGTTTTAAAGAAATGATCTGTCTCTCCTTACAACAACCCTGAGAGGTAGATGCTTGATTATATTCCTTTTACAGATGGCTCCCTGACCTTCCAAGTGGTTTTGTAATTGCCGGGGTCAGACTGCTAGTATTTGAGGTGGGACTGAAACCCAAGTCTCCCTGCCTCCAAATCCAGGACTCTGTCCCTTGCACCACCTTCCTTGGGGGTGGGGGGGGGTCACATCAGAGGAAGAGGGGAGGTGGAAAGAGAAGATATTTAACCTCTATCTGTGTCTTACATTAGTATAAGACCCTGGTCTTCAAAGGGGTGTGGATAGAGAGTGGGCGCTTAGGTGTTGGGGAAGAGGATCACTTGGGTTCTGCCCCAGTGTCAATATTTAACTCTTCACTTCCTGGAAACTTCATGAGTGGTAGATAACATTCATAGAAACTATCAGGTGCCCTTCCCCTTTCCCCCATCTCACCCCTACCAGCAGCTCTGTCCCATGCTGACTTTCACTGGCTAGGGTGGTTCTTTGCCCATATATTCTCTTATTATTCAATAGTATCTGTTCATTAATGTGTGACTGATTTCCTGAGTACTATGGAAATGAACAATCCACAATTATTAAACCCTTGCCCATGTCGTAGAACATCCAGGGACAATGATAAGAAGCCTGGATTTGTGGCAGAGGATCTGGGTTTGAATCCCAGTTCTGTTCCGTCTCAGCTATAACCATGGGCAAGTCCTTTTGAGACAATACAGTGTCTCAGTGAAAACAAAACTGGATTTGAACTCAGAGACTCTGGGTTCCAAACCCTGCTCCTCTTCTTTGTACCCATCTCTGAACCTCAGTTCCCCTCTCTGTAAAGTGAAAGAGCTGGACTATTTGATCGCTGAGGTATCTGCAGATTCTAAAGGCACAATCCCTCTCTGGGCTTCATGTAACTCACAGACTTCCTATGGACTTTACAGGGTCCTGCTCCGACATGAACAAGCCTGGCCTAGCCTCAACTCTGCTGTTAAATCACTGCATCCTTCCAAGAAAGGCTGTGCTCCCCCCCTTCCTTATACCCTCCTCCGTAAAACGAGGGGGTTCATGAGATTTACTTCTATGTTCCTCTCCAGTTCTGACATTCAATGATCTATGTTCTAAGTTCCTTCCAGTTTGGACATTCAAGTTTTTCTAAGGCTCCTCCCAGTTCTGACATTCCCTGTTCTAAGGTCCCTCTCAGTTATGACATTCCATTATTTCATGTGCTAAGGTCCCTCCCACTTCTAATATGATATGGTCCATATTCTAAGGTCTCTTCCAGCTCTGACATTCCAGGTTCTATGTTCTAAATCCAATTCAGTTCTCATATTAATATTCTATGTTGTAAGGTTCCTTCTAGATTTGGCCTTCTATGTTCTGTAAGCCAGGGTCCTGGTCAGTTCTGACCATCTGAGTGCTGTGTCTGTTAGATCAGAGGATGGCCCTGGAAAGTAAGGCAGCCCCAGTGATGGACCAGTAACATTGCTGATGTGTCCCTGAGAGATGCCCACGAGAGGCAGGGACAGCATTTCCTAGCTCTTCGTTTCTCCTCCAGGACCAAGCACAGAAGGTGGCACACGCCAGACACAGGACAGACATCTGTGCTGTCGCTCGTGGGGCTGACTCTGGGAGGGGATGGCGGGGGTGGCTGCAGGCATAGCAGCCGGCCTCCTCTCCCCAGGGAGCAAGGAGCAGTGGGGAGCCTGAGGTGCCCCGGGTGGGGCCGGGCTGGATTACTCTAGTGACCGCCCCGTTCCCCCAGCTGCCAGCTGCGGCCCGGCCAGGCCAGAGACCGACAAGCCGAGCCCATCCCAGGTCTGTGAGCAATGCAAATGGAACATCTGCTCCCCCAAGGCAGGAATCATTTCAGGCCAGATGCTTTTATTGCATAAACACTGGTCTCCTCTTTGAATCTAATCCATCTCTGCATGCCCGGCCCATTCCCCGTGTTTATTTTCATGTTCCCAGTCTTCGACTGAGCCGGCTTCTGTTTGCTTTTCCTTCCTCTGCCTCATTTCTCAAGCCCCAGCCTTCCCTGAAAGGCTATCATTTCTGATAAGCATCAGACCCTGGGTCTGACGGGGCTGATCGCCCAGTGAGGGCTATGATTCTGCCCTTCAGACCCAGGAGGCCACCGGCTGCCTGGGCACAGAGGGCAGGGGCGCTTCTGAGTGCTTCCTTATATTTTGGGGGTGGCTTCATACTAAAAGAGCCCTGGATTTGGAGTCCTGAGAGCCTAGTTCAAATCCTGGCTCTGACACTTACTTTCTGCACAATCTTGGGCCCCCAACTGCTCCTTGGCAGGCAGGGGGAGAGGAAGCTGCCTAAAGCCACCCCTGCCGGCCCGGAGCAGAGTCAGCCAGATGAAGGCAGGCACAAAGAGCCAATGTATATCACGTGAACAGTGTGTACCATGGCACACGCTCTGTGCTCAGTCCTAGGGAAGAAATGAAGAGCTATGAAACACAGACCCTGCCTCTCATGGACACCTCCCAGGAATACATCAGGGCTGTTACCGGCCCAGTACAGAGCTGCCTTGCCTTCCAGGGTCATCCTCCAGTCCAACTTCCCTCGGCCTCCAGTTTCTCATCTGTGAAATGGGGGCAATGGGCTTACAGACCTTGAAGGTCTCTTCAAGCTCATAATTTACAGCTCTAGGATGGGAAGGGACCTGGAGGGCCCTCCAGCCCCAGCCTCACTTTATAGACAGACACAAATGAAACTAACTGACTCGCCTAATATCACACAGAGGATTAAACGGGAGACACAGGAAAGATGCCAGAGGCCAAGCCCAGAGAGAACGGGTCAGCATCAGAGGCAAGATTCAAACCCAGCTCATTTTAACAGAGCAGGAGCAGGAGGTCTTATAAAGCTAGAGGGAGCTATGTGAAGGCGTGTTACCAACCCAGCGGCGTGTCTGACTGGTGGGGACCAGGGGGTGTGAGGTGTGTGTGTGTGCATGAGTGTGTGTGTCTGTGTGTGCATGTGTCTGTGTATGTATGAGTGTGTATGTGGATATGTGTGTGCATGTGAGTGTGCGTATGAGTGTGTGTCTCTGTGTGTGCATGTGTGTGTCTGTGTGTGCATGTGTCTGTGTGTGTATGAGTGTGTGTGGATGTGTGTGTGCATGAGGGTGTGTCTGTGTGTATGCGTGTGAGTGTGTGTGTGTCTGTGTGTGTGCATGTGTGTGTCTGTGTGTGTATGAATGTGTGTGCATGTGTGTGCATGTGAGTGTCTGTGTGTATGAGTGTGTGTGTGGATGTGTATGTGCATGTGTCTGTGTGTGTATGAGTGTGTGTGAATGTGTCTATGTGTGTGTCTGTGTGTATGAGTGTGTGTGGATGTGTGTGTCTGTGTGTATGAGTATGTGTGTGTGGATGTGTGTGTATGAGTGTGTGTGTGTGTGTGTGTGTGTGAGTGTGAGTGGGGGGGGTCACCACTGGCCTCTCAGCCATGGGCTGGAGCCATGAAACCATCTGTGTTGCTGCAGGGATGATGTAGATTCTTGAAGAGTAATAACAATTATAGCTGATGTGGACGTAGCACTTCACAAATCTCTCACTTCCTCCTCGCTACGGTCCTGGGAGGTAGAAGCTATTATTTCTCTCCATTTTACATATGAGGAAACTGAGGCAATCAGAGGTTAAGTGACTTACCCAGGGTCATACACCTAGGAAGTGTCTGAGGCCAGATTTGAACTCAGACCCTCTTGACTCCAGGCCCAGTGCTCCGTCCACTGCATGCCACCCAGCTGCCTCTAGGTAATGGGCAGGGGGACAGGTTGGCAGAAAAGAGATGATGTCATAGGAAGAGTCCAAAAGAGGAGACAAGTGGCTGGGCCATGAATCCTGGCACCCATCCTTATCAGTTCTCCGATCTCAGCATTGTTAGAGCCCTCACTCCAAACCACCCTCAGGTTCCCCTTGAAGCCTCCCAGCAAGGGAGAGCCCACTGCTCCCTCCAATGACAGAATGCCATCTCCTTCAGGGGAGAGATGGCTTCTTTTTACTTCTGTGCCCTCAGCACCTAGCACACAGAAGGTTCTTAATAAGGGTACGTAGGTACACGGATGACCAAGGCAGTCCATCGTTCTCATAAAGCCTTCCCTTGCAGACAGCTGAAACCTAAGTCTGGAAACCTCCCATCTGTCCCCACTGATCCTGGCCCCTCACTCTGGGGCCAAGTGGACTCATGACACACCTTGTAGCAAATCTTCCCTGAATCTTCTCTTCTCCAGGCGAACCATGCTGCCTCCTCCAGCTGCTCTTTCCGATGGCAAGGACTCTGGGCTCTCCACCAGATCCGGGTCGCCATCCTCTTCTCTACTATCTTTCCTAAATGTTGGCACCCAGAACAGAAGGCAGACTCCAGATGCAGGGCATCAGGACAGGGCACAGCAGAACCAGCTGGTTCTCCACCCTTGGCACCACCATTCTTAGCTCTTTTGGGCTGCCATCTTGCACTATTGATTTGCATTGCATCTGTGGTCCACTAACCCCCACGCCCAATCTGCTTCATCCAAACTCTTGCCTAGCCACACTTCCCTCATCCTTTACGTGCAAAGTGTCTGAGCTACAACTTCAACATCTCCCACGTAGGGTTGTTCAAAGGGGCATAATTGGTCACCTTCAAAGTACCAGAGAAATAGCATGCTTTCCTTCCTTTGTGTTCTCTCAAGAAATGGAAAAGCTTTATCTTTCAGCCCTTTCAGTCTGTGCCTCAAGCACTAAGTGACTCCAAGCTTCCTTCCAAGTCACCCCCATGTAAGTGGCCCTAGACTTCACCCATTCCTAAGAACAGTCCTGTCCTGGCTCCTGCCAATCTCCTTTCCATGGCATCTCAAGGATGACACCATCCCTGCAGTCAAGGTGCATGTTCATGATGTGACCCTTGACATGAGGGAAGGGCTATGGCCAGACTCTTTGGATTCAGTACTAAGGGAGCAGTTGGACCCCAGAGAGAGCTGGAATTTTTTCATGCCTTCTAGCTCATTCTGCCCCTCACCCTGAGCAGAGACATTGTCTAAAACTCAGTTTAGATGTGACTTCTACATGAGGTCTCTCACTATTCTCCAGAAGAGGTATTTAATGGACATACCAAGCAAGCATGGGGGAAAGGGAGGCTCTTTATTTTCTTTACCACAAAAGAAATGATTAAACCCCCAAAGACTACCAAGTGCATCCATCATGTATCCCCGTTGGAGTCTACCAAGTGCATCCATCATGTATCCCCGTTGGAGTCTCCTGGGAGGGAAATTCAGTGAGGCAGCGCTGCAGAGCAGATCCTGCCCTTTCCTCTCAGGTCTGCCCTGTCTCAGCAGCTCACAGTTTTTCATCTTTCAGTCAGTCACAGAGAGCTCTTCAGTCTCTTTGGGTCCCAAATGATCTCGTCACTGGTAGCCCTTTCTCCTGAAAGGGGGTCATTAAGTCCTTTCAGGAAACGCCTCCTGCTAGGCAGCTGGAACTGACTTAGAAGCCTGAGCTCTCTAGAGCACAGGAGGTGAGCACCAGGACATCCATCTCTCAGATTCACTGGTTGTGCTGTGCTTGGGACCAGCAGCAAAAGCCAGAAGAGGTAGCACCAGACTTGAGATCTGCTCTCAGGCTCAGGAGGGTGGGGGGGAAGAAAGCCAAGGGGAAGCTGGTGGGGCTGCCATCAAGCTGTTCAAAAGGGAAGGGGATGGGAGCAGGGACTGCCTTTCTATGGTTTCTTATAACTTTACCTGGAAAGCATCTTCAACCATGGTAGAGTCCGAGGACTTGGATTCAAATCTGACACTTTTAATTTGGATGCCCTTGGGCAAGTATTTAACTGCTCTAAGTCTATTAAAACACAAGAGGATTAGACTTCTAGGTCTAAATCTGTGAGTGTATAGGCCTCCAAGTCATGGGTCCAGGGACTGAGCTAGAGCTAGTGGCTTGTGCCCTGTTTCATGAGAATGATGCCCCTGCCAGCCCCACTCATACACATATTGACATCAGCCTTCACTTGGGCGAGCCACTTGGTCTGCACAAACCTGTCACCAGTCCATACATGGCTAGCTCCTTGAATTCTTTAATCTGAGATTGGAGGGGGTCGTTAAGGCCTTGGCTCCCGTCAAAGGACCCAGTAGATGATTACGCTGATCTTGGGAGCATAGGTCTTGCTCAGTGCTAAAAAGAAGCTGTCCACTACAAAGTGACAAGCTCTGGACTGTGAAACTTTCTTTCATTCACTCACCTCCTAGAAGAGCCAAGGTGCCTCCCAGCACCCAGCCCCAGGTCGAACGGTCTCTTTCCCATCCCCTTCTTCCCACCCCCACAGTACTCCCTATCTGTAAAGCTGTCCTTTGCCTTAGTCACACCCAGTGGTCTTGATGACCAGGACTGCCCCCAAATGCCTCTGGACGCCTCTTCTAACCCCAGCATGCACACTGTGCCCAGGTCCTCAGTCTTCATCATCACCCAAACCCTGGCCATCTCCACCATTGTATATGTGCCCCCCAAACCTAACCAGACCCTCTATCCTACCTAGCAACCAGTCTCCAATCCAGGCCACATTCTCCCTTGCTTGAGGCTACCATACAATTACCTTGTGATGCTCACCTGAAGGAACAGGGGATGTCTGCCTAGGAGAAGAACAGGATTTGTAGGATGGGGATGTGAGAGCTGGCTTAAATGTCATAAGAAAGAGGGGATGGGCATGTTCTTCTTGGTCCCAAAGGGCAGAACCAGGAGCCGTGTGGAGAGCTTACAATAAGGCAGATTTAAATTTGAGATCAGAAAGATGCTGCTCATAATGAGACCTGTCCCAGAGCGGAACAGCATGCCTCAAGAGCGGGTGTCTTCCCCTTCACTAGACAATATGATATTAAGAATTCTTGCTTAGATGTGGGTTGGACTAAGAGCTCCTGCGTTCCCTTCCAACTCTGAGATTCAGGATTGATGTGATGGACCCCCTATGAGAATGAGGGCAGATCAATCTTCAGGCAGAAGCCAAGAGAATAAAATGTTTAGGTGCCTTTGTGACAGCAAGGAATTAACCACTAGGGCAAGACCCTGGAGGAGACGGAAGGCTCTGGGATTGGTGGCCTGGGCAGAAGATCTGGCCTTCACAAGGGGGAGACTGCCTCTTCCCCAATACAGGAGCTGAAGAGGGGACAGAGAATGAAGATATAAGGGGTTCTAAAGGACAAAGGGAGGAGAAAAGGGAGCTCTGTGACAGATGGCCTCTATTTTTCTCAGTAAAGTAGGAGGCTAGAACATTTGTTAAGAAGGAGGGGGCTGGAGGAGAAAAGAGAAGCTTTGGTACAAACAGTGACCCAGATCAGTCCAAAATCAAGTTTGTCCGTGCAGCAGTGAGGGCCCATCCAAGGGGAGATGAGGTGAATTTGTAGTGGACCTCCCCTGGCAGGGTGGAATGAATTCCTACAGCAGGTTTCAACGGCTTGGTCATTTGAGAAGAGAAGGCACTTGGCAGGGATCACATGGGGCTCAGGGCGCAAATGTTGGCATGAAGGAGGGATCAAAACTATGAAGCTGGCAAAGTGATACCAGACTGAGAGGAAAGGGAGGAAGATAAATGTCTGCTGCTGCATACACAGGCCCCTTGGGTGGGGCCACGTCTTTATTCTGGCTTCCCCAGAAGGAAGAATAGCTGATCTCAAAGTCACCAGCATCAGCAGAAGAGAAGTCTGCCTTCTATGTCTGACACAGGTACAGATCGAGGGCAGTTGCCTCTAGCAAATGACTAAACCACTGTCACCCCAATGTGACACTACTCTGCTATCACGGTGGCATGGCATGGCCACACTTGCCCCTTGTTGCTGCACCCAGCATGGAAGCACAGCCACTCCCTACCTTCTCCAACCAAAGCAAGTACGGGCACCAGTGGCCCCTGCCATGCCCAGCTGTGGTGGCACTGGGCTTTGTGGTGCTCACTGCAGACCTTCCTCTGCCCCCAGTGACTTCCCAGCATTACACCAAACAGGATACCTGGCCTCCCCAAATCGTTCCATTATGGTCACAGACAGTTTCAATTCTAACCCTGCCCATATGTCTGTCAGCTCCACCTTGAATACCTCCCAAGTCTTCTCCTTTTCCAATGTTCCCACTTGTCTGTAAGGCTGTACACACCTAATAACTCCACCCTCCTTCCCACTGTGGCTCCGCCCCATGCACCTGACAACGCCTTGCAGCCACCAGTCCCCATCTCCAGTTCTGACCATGCTTACCAACTGAGGCCATACACCTCACTCTTATGTCTCCAAGACCCTGACCAAGCAGATACCCAACCACAGTCCCATCCCCAAATGTTTCATTCCTGCCAGATCACAAACTTCATCTCCAAACCATATCACTTCATTAACCTCAATCCCCAACAATAGCACACAGTGCCCCAGGATCCTCTCAAAGACTTCCAGTAATGGCGAAGCCATAACCTGACAAGGCAGCCCGTTCGACTTTGGGACAGTTCTGTTTTCCCAACATCCAGCTGAAATCTGCTGCTCTGAGCCTCTGCCCCATCCCCCAACACACACAAGCACCCCCACCCAGAAATCCCCCACAATTCCCAAAGGAAAGCCTGTTCTGTATTTGCAGAGAGCTCCTACATCCCCCATTCCCCTTCATCTTCTCCTCTCCGGGCCCAACATTCCCTTCTCCTCGTACTCACGCTCAGATGCCATAGTTTCCCAGCTCCCTCTCCACCCTATTCCTTCTCTTCTGAAATCACTCCGACTTTTTCTGCCCTGGCTGAAGAGTGGCCCCAAACTGGACACAGGGAGACGGGGTCTGCACGAGGCAACCTTTCCCCAAGCCCTCTGAATTCCAGTCTTCTCCTCTGTTAGCTGTTTCTTATAGATCCTGCATAGAGCTCCCTTCTTACAGATCTATCTGACTGTTGTTCCTGGAGGGCACTTAGCCCAGTGCCCAGCACACAGCAGCTGCTCAGTGTTGACTGACTGAAGGGGTGGCAGGACTAAGGCCTCCTTTCATCGCAATTCACACAGCCTATGATAGAATTCCTTTTTTTTTTTTTTTTGGCTGCTGTGCCACACTGAGATTGTGGTCCACCAGAATCCCCAGATCTTAATCACTTGGATCGCTGTCTAGGCATGGGGAGAAGAATGAGGACTGGATTAGGAGTCAGAAGGCCTGGGCTCCACCCCCAGCTTGGATATTTACTATCTGAGTGACCATGGCCAAACCACTTCCTTGCTCAACCGTGCCTCAGTTTCTCTCACCTGTAAAATGCAGGAGTGGGCCCAGCTGGGTTCTGAGGTCCTGTGTGGCTCCAGATTCATGAGCCTACAAGGCTACACTGATCCCAACTGGATTTCATTTTCTGTGATTCAGCCCTGCTCTCTTCTGCCCACATGCTTTTGGATTCTGACTGTCATGCAGTGGGTGAGCTATCCCTCCCAATTTTGGGTCATCGGCCACCTCTGCCTCCACCTTAGTCCCTTCAGGGCCCAGCCAAGAGGCAGCCCTGTGGGGTGGGAGTCCTGGTTCTGTCTCATTTGGAGACAGTGGCAATAAAGGCCCTGCACCAAGGTCCCCTCCAGACACCCCAAACCACCTCGCCATGCTTCTCCATGTGTCTGTAAGCCAGGCTCTTTGGATTTGGGCTGGCCTCAAGCTGAAGTGCAAAGAGGCCCAGGAAACCTGGCTTCAAGTGTGCTCCATTACCCACTTCCTGTGTGGTAAGTCCCTTCCCCTCTAAGCATCTCAGGTCCCTCCCAGCTCCAAGCCTGGGAGAGTACCCATGAGCAGGAATCTTCTCTTTAACATGGCTAACAAATGATCCTCTAGGAACCCACTTAAATGCTTTTGGTCCTGGGGAAATCACTGCCACCCTCCACGAACCCGTTCTCCCTCTGGGTAGCTCCGTTACGAAGGTCTCTGCCCTCCCAGGACGGACGCGAGATTCTTCGGGTGCAGCTAGAACAAAGCGTGAGGCAGGCGGAATAGTTCTACATTCACGATTATTATTAAGGGTTTTGAGGCTAGGACGTGGTTTGGCTCACAGGGCTGTGACTTCAGGGCTTCCACTCGATGACTTTGGTGGCGATCCGGGCTGACCGGCTCACAGCCGCCACCGGGTTGTGCATCAGCACCTTGAATCTGTCCACTTCCGGGAGCAGCTCCCGGCGGCCCTCAGGAGCCTCGGCCAGCATGGTGAGCGCCTTGATGGCGTTCAGGCGCACATTGACCACGTCTATGTCCAGCAACGGCAGCAGAAATGGGATCGCTTTTGCGTCCAGGGCAGCGTTTTTGCCTAAAAATTCAGAGAAACAGGCACGTGCACACGCAATGACACGAAGTCTCTTTGTACCCTCATGGATACAAAGACTCACACCACACACACACACACACACACACACAAACACACACACCCTCCAATGCATTGATTTGATTCACAAATATGCAGACACACCAGGAGCAACATATAAACACTCAGGGACACAAACACACCCAAGGCACCTACACACAGACACCCAAAGATGCACAGAAACATGCACACAGATACAAGCAAAGTGACACGTGGACACACAAAGACACAAAGGTATATGCAGACATGTACAGACATGCACACAAAAACAGGTGTACATGGACGCAGAGATGTAAACAGATACAGAGAGACAAACCATCACACACCCTCAAAATTAAAGACCTGGGGAGATGCAGATGCACACACACTCATACACACACACACTGAGAGATGGACACCTAGACAGGTCTGTAAATGCAGTGACCCAGACATGAGGATTTCCTGCCTGGGTGGGGAATGTGCTGCCTCAAGGCCACACTTGAGACCCTAGAGGGCCACATGCAGCCCCCACCCTGTCCTAACCTCTCCCAAAGATAGTTTTCTGCACAAATAAAGAAAATTTGAATCTTCTGAATCACCCCTCCCAGAATGAGTATGGGGGTGGGGACCTGGGCAGGACGATGAATACAGCATCTGGTCATTTCACTGAGCCCTGTGCCCACTGTTTCTCTTCCAGCTCACCCCAAGGAAGCCTCGACCAGAGATATGGAGAGTAAGAGATAGTGAAGAATCCAGGATGACTCATTCCTAGGTTGAATGTCCAAGGGTGTAGGAGGATGGCAGTGCCCTCAGCAGTAGCAGGGAGGGCAGGAGGGGTGCACAGTGCAGAAGCCCTGGACCACAGACAGTGATAAGTGGCTTTACTTGATCACCTCAATACTGGATTCCCATCCAAGTTGTGATTGGATTGGGTGTGGCCTTCCCCAAAAGGGAGGTGTGTCTATAATTCCACCCCCACCCCTGCCCTGGGGACAACTGAATTCAGTTCAGGTTAGGGACTGTCAGGGCTGTCCACAAGATAAGGCATAAGGCACAACTGTCATATGATAGATGGACTCCTCAGTTAAGATGATGATGCAAAAGGTAGCCTAGGAGCCCAGCTCACTTGGAAATACCAGAGAGGGGCCAAGGCCAAGCTACAGTGAAGAAAACTAAGAAGAACTAGAAGGATTCTCCTCTATGCAGCTTGGAATCGCCTCTTCAAGGACCAAGGAAAGTTCCAAAAGGTCTAACTTAACATCTCCTCCCCAGGCCTGTACAGTAAGATGCACTGTTACATACGCTTTTGGCTTTTCTTACCCAAGTCTTACCTGTACCCTGATTTTTCTTAATATATAAAAAGAAACTCAGGGTTGGTCATGAAAACTTATGTTGTATATTTTGTCCATGATAAGAAAAGGGGAGTGAAAGAAGGTGGGGGTTAGCGGGACGTATCCAAAATTTGAATTAGGACAGAGAGACAAACCTTTGCATGAATGGTAGGAATTTTCCTTACCAGGGGCTATAAGATATTACAAATGTAATAACTTTTCTTCAAACAAAGATGCCATAAAGTAACAGCAAGAGGAGCCAGGTGGACCTGAAGGCCATTATATTGTCCCTGAGCTCTTTGTTGTAACAGGACATGGCTAATGAAGCCCCAAGCTTCTGAACCTAACAGAGAAATATGGAGCAAACATTGTCACAGCCTAAACCAACGGCCTAGAAGCAGATTAGCAAGGCCTAGCAAGACTCAGCTCTATCCCTTTCCAGAAGGGAGTAGGAAGGATGGAGTACCAGTCCCCCAATTCTACCCCCTACAGAAGCATCTACTGGAATTAGTCAGATACTGAAATTAGAGCTCGTGAGGGGGAAAAAAAGTGGAAAAAGAATAAAGAGCTTTGAACATAAGGTAGAAAAAGGCTCATCCAAGTAGTGGGCTCCCTGAAAAAACAGAATGGAGTATCAAGTCTCAACAACTCCACAAGACAAAAAGAAATACTAGAACAAAGCCCAAAGATTGAAAACACACACAATTTAACTACTTTTAAAAAAAAACTAACTTAGAAAACAAGTAAAGGAGAGAACATTTTAAAAGCATCCAACTCCTTAAAAACCACAACCACACAAAGTACTGGATACCATATTTTATGAAATGACAAAACTTCCCAGATTGAGAAGACAAAATGAAAATAGAAAGAATCTCCCAATCACCTCCCAAAAGAAAGCATACACTAGAAACACCCAGAAATGGGCAGAATCAAAATGTAGAGCTTACAGACTAAAGATAATTACTGTGAGCAACAAGCTGGCCAGCCAGCCAGGCTCTGATCAGCACTATGCAAGAATCAGGAATGCAAAGAAAAGCAAAAATAATCCCTGCCCTCAAGGAGCTCACAGTCTAATGGGAAAGGCAACATGGAAATAACCACACAGATATAAACCAAGTAGATAGAAATTCATCTCAGAAGGGGAGACACTAGCAGCTGGGAGGGAACCAAGGTGAGAAGGTGAAAACCTGAGCTCAATCTTCAAGGAAACCGGGGAGACTAAGAAGTAGAAATGAGGAAGAGCATTCTTGATGGGAAGAAGAGATATACAGGAGAGCTAGGAGGGACAGTTGGATCTAGATAGGGAGACAGACTTGTAGATACAGATGTACATATATTCATATTTATGATGAAGAATATGGGCATATTTGTACATTTGTACTGGGAAGGAACCAATAGGGAAAGATTGGAGAGTGCCAGAGACAGAGACAGAGAGAGACTGAGAGAGACAGACAGACAGAGACAGACAGAGAGAGAAAGAGAGAGAGAGGAGATAATAGTGAGGATATAGTGCTGGAGAAGATGGGAGAGAAGAGGATTCAGGGTATCTGTAGAGGAATTGGTCTTAGCAAGGAAGGAGAAGGGCTACCTTTTCTTCTGGCAAAGGAAGAAGAGATGGGGGGGATTTCTGAGACGAGGAGAGGATAAAATAAAGCTATCAGATAATGTCGAGTTTTTCTGTGATGTGTGAATCAATCAGAGAGTGAGGAGAAGAGAAGGTATGTCATTAAATAATGACAAGGTTTTTAACAGCCACAGTGGAGAGCAGGTTAGGGAACTAATTAGGAAGGAGTAGGATTGTTCTGCTGCAGTGAGGGTCCGTTTGATATTGTATAACATACATTTGTGAGGGATCCAATCAGCAGAGTCTCATGGTTTCCTTCAATTCCATTCAGCAGTGCTTACTAGGAGTGAAGGAAATGGATACAATGAGTAATTCAGGGTTGGCATTTGACAAGGTATGGCTAGAAATAGGACAAGAGGGCAAGGGACTGACAGTCGAGGAAATGGAAGAGTTTGATCCATCAGGGGGCCAATACAGGAAAGGGAAGAGGATGTAGCTAGTGATGGCCCAAGAACTAAGGAATGGAATGGAAGGACACAGTGAAGATGAAGAATAGGGTTAGGAATGATTAAAGCATAGAGAAAGAGGATGATAAAAATTTGGGATGATCTTGGATAAAGAAATTTTAGAATCCATATTCCACATGGAAGGAGAATGCTTGTGGCTGATGAAGAAATTAATGGTATGGCTTTCTCCATTGTATAGTTTAGGTGGAGGGGAGGAGTAGGTCATGGAAACTGAACAGAATGAGGAACTTGGAAGTGAGAGAGCATCATTCTATACGTTGAAGTTCCTTTGGATAAGAGGCAAGAGTTGGGGTAGAGAGAAAGACTGTGAGCCAGGCAGTGAACTCGTTGAGGGATGAAGGAAGGAGAATGCCCCAGAGATTAATAGATAATGGCTACCAGGATCCTAATTAGGTGATAAAATTTGATGAACCTCAAAAGAGAAGACATTGCTGAATGATGGTGATTGATTACAGAAGTGGTCATGGGAAATGAGGAGTATTTTTGGCACCCCTCCTCCCAAGACCAATGAGTTGGAGGGTACAAGGGAAAGTGTAGCCTTGTACTAGAAAGGGTGGCAAGGGGAATAAATGTCATCCGGGAGAGGCAGCCTCAGTGTGCCAGAAGACTGAAACAGGGAGAAAGGAAGGGATTTAAGATGAAAAGAAATGAGTCATTTATAGAGCAAGTGTTGTAGAGGGCACAGGAATCCAGAAAAAGCAAAATACAAAACCAAGAATGTGTTACCCTTCTCTAGGAGAAAAACTCAGTACTGTGTTTTTACCAAAGTCTGTCAGACATATGTATTAGTATGTAAGCATTTCAGCTTTGAGAGTGAGGTCCAAATGAGCAGCTTCCCCCATTAAGTGCATTCCTCTCTGACCTGAGCAATGTACACGTAACATTTATAGTAATCACGAAACAAAAGCCAGAATTCCAAAGCAAGATAAAGCAAAGGTTTAAGTGTTGATTTTGTTTCCTTGTTTGTTTTGACTTTACTAGGGGGACATGACGTCCCTCCGTTCCTCTCCCTTGGATATAATCTATCCTCCTGGTTCCCTCTTTTTGACAAGTCCAGGGCAAACATGTGGGTCATCTCTTAGGATTCAGTCCACAATAAACTAAGATATTTCTCTTGATTAACAAAAGGATATTCCCTCTGTCAAAACATTGATTCTGAGCAACTGAGTGTATACCCTATGTTGAGATGATCCTTGAATTTAGGGAGTCAACAGAGGGTAAGAACACCCAGATCAAAGGCATTTCTCAGCAGAAATTCCTAATACTTCATAACATAACCGAGCTCGTAGTGACACATCTCTTCCAGGATGTGCTGAGCACAAACTAATCCTAGGTGTGGTCTCCATTAATTCAAGAATCCCATTTTCACCAGCCCACCTTGTTCTTTAGGCTGCCATAGATCTGTAGCCTCAAAGGTTTGGTATAGAACATATCAAGCTCTATGAATTTTACCTTAATTACAGCAGATGCAGCAAAACAATTAGATGAAGAGGGGAACCATTCCAGATGCATGTTGAATTGCATAATAGGGGGATAGGAATTGTTTCGTGCTTGTGGCAAGTGATATTAATGAGGTACAGAAAGTCATGCAGTGGGTGGAGACAACAGCATGGTGGCTCAAACACATTGAACTCCCCAATCCTTCAGTCTCCTAACAGTAGCAAGAAAACTATGAAGATTAGGAATCAAGGGCAGGCAGAGCTTAAAGGTACCATTAGTCCTCTGCTCTGCGAGTCATGAAATTATCTGATCCCCCTTGGCCATAGCCATTGAAAATGGATAATCTGAAGCTATTGACTGATTGTTCCAATATAGTTATGTCAGATGGAGAGTGTATTGCCTATTCTTTGTCCAACCCAATAAGTCTTGTACAGCAACCACATCCTCACTTCTAATCTTTGTGCATCCTGCAACGAAATGGTTGTGAAGACCAGAAAGTCCACAAATTTCCTATTCCATAGAAAATACCTGGTGTCATTCCAGAAGCATTTGTGAAATGACTAGGCTCTCTCAGGGGGTTGGTCCTTCCTACCATCTCCTTTTACGTGGAGGACTACCCTAGCCTATAGGAATCCTCCCCAGGATTCCTATGGGTCTCCATGTCAGGACCCAGACTCTATTAATAGGGTGATAGGCATGGGAAGTGCATGGTGAGTGGCTACATTTCCAGACCAACAGCCTTCAGGCATAACTCCAGGCCACAGGTCAGAAGAGAATCCTGATTCATGACCTAAATACTGTCAGGTCAAGAGTGATGAGTGAGGCCCCTTCTGGATCTCAGAGCAAGCTATGTTCCACTGGAGTCTCAGCCTGACGGACAGTCTTACTCATTAATAAGAGAAAAGTTCTCATGTGGTTGCCTCCTACATAAATGAGGCAAGGCACTCCCAAACCCCATCTGGAGATGATATAATTGGGGTCCCCTTAAAAGTTCAGAAGGGAAGAGAGATACATGGCGATAACTAGGGCAGATGGATGAATCCAGTAAGGCAGTGGTTCTCAACCTTCCTAATGCCCCGACCCTTTAATACAGTTCCTCATGTTGTGGTGACCCCCACCCATAAAATTATTTTCATTGCTACTTCCTAACTGTAATTTTGCTGCTGTTATGAATTGTAATGTAAATATCTGATATACAGGATGTACTTTCATTGTTATAAACTGAACATAACCCACATGTTGAGAACCGCTGCAGTAAGGACTTATTGAGGATGGGACACAAGCGTGTTTGCAGACAGTAGTAAGGGGGAAACTGAAGATAAGGGAGAGTGGAGGTGACAGAGAGGCTGACCCTAGAATTCTGAGTTTACTGTGGAAACCTGACTTGCCAATAAGAATAGAAGTTGGTAGTAGGCAGCTAGGTGGTACCATAATGCACAGAGTGCTGGGCCTGGAGTCAGGAAGATCTGAGTTCAAATCCAGCCTCAGACACTTACTAGCTGTGTGACGTTGGGGGAGTCACTTAACCTTGTTTGCCTCAGTTTTCTTATCTGTAAAATGAGCTGGAGAAAGAAATGGCAAACCCCTCCAGGATCTCTGCCAAGAAAGCCCCAAATGGGGTCAGAGAGAGAAGTTGGTATCAGGATCCCCGTAGGCCTCTATTGGTTACTATGTAGCCAATGGAACCATCACAGTTAGACAACAAAGTGCTATTGAATCATATAGCTCAGGCAAAAAAACCAGAACCATCTACAAAACAGGCAATAAATAAGAATTTTTTTTAAGTTCAGTGGCTCGTTCTTAGCATCCCAACCTAAGAGTGTAAGCGTCTCTAAGTATTTATTTTCTCTCCATGTTGGGACTGCAGAGTCAGCCTTGTTCCCAAGGCATCCAGTGAAATCACTTACCTCTCCCAGGCAGCAAGAACACCTGGCTGCTCTAACTTGTGCCAATCAGATGGCGGCACCCTGGCAGCAACTGAGAAGTAGCAAGCTGCTAAAGAAAGCGTCGTCTAAAAAAAAGAATCCCAGGCACAGCCTTTACAACCAGCCACATTCTTCTTCTCCCGTTTTGTTTTCTGGAATGAGACAGCAGTAGCATCCCAAGCTGCTGAGATCACCAGTTCCGACATCTACGGCTATCTCTCTTCCCTCACAAAATACAAAGGTGTCAGTATTGTCATCAGTGGCATCAATGTATACATCAATTGTTACAGGCACTTCACATGTAAATGCAGACACCCATCCAATCCCTTCTAAAAGGGCATATTCCCAAAATGATTAGTTCGTAGATTCATCTAAAATATAAAACATAAAAAAAAAACAAAACTTAGCTCCACCAACTTATTATAATAACTTCAGTGCCGGTAAATGCATCTCCGGATCACTTACAACATGGAAGAAATCCTGCACGCTCGCATCTCCCCAATTGTGGCCATCCCAGCTGGTTGTGTTCAGAAATGGGCACAGAGGGGTTATAGCTTTTAATGTCATTGCTACACGGGTAAGAGGACAACCTTGTCCCACGGTTAACGATCCAGAACACAGGCGCACTCGCCCACGGATTACAACCTAACAAGTGCATAATAAACCCAATCTGAGTTGTTCCATCCTCGAGGGTCCTGCCACATCTCCATACTTATTGGTTGACAAGCCTTTGTGTAATCAAACTAAAAATAGTGAGAAATCTCAAATCTCTCCAATTCCTTGGGAAATGTCTCTTCAGAGACAACTTCCATTCCCATACGGTTTCTAAAAGAGATTTACATTTCCTGTGCCCCTTTTGGCTAGGCTAATGGGCAACTCCTTTCCAATGACCCAGATTCTCCCCATTGCCCTTTTGATTCTGGAATGCTATAGGAACTCCTTTAGGGTTGATGGGTACCATATACATTTCATATTGTCTTTCAGTAGAGGTATAATAGGGTTTGCCTTGCCCATGCCCAGATGTCCACCGTGGAGAGACCCTACTTCCCTGTGTTTCCCTCCCACATAGGCGGCAGGAGCCTCCTTTGATTGGTTACAGAGATGGAACAAGCTGAAGCTGTGTCTTTAAAACTAGCCAGACTCAGTCAGAGCCTCCCTTTCCTGTGTGCTCTCAGAGGGTGAAGATCATTTACTGTCCCCCACAATGTGGGTGCCAAGAACTGAACCAAGAAGAGTGATACCTTCCCTATCTCTGCCTCTCTTACCTTGACTCCAAGAAATGGACCTGCGGGTATTTGCCTTTGTTCTGTGTTCTCTGTCCCCAGATTCAGCTGCTGGCCCTGGTAGTTGAAGCCACAGTGCCCTTGGAGACGAGATTGCAGATGGGACTGTGCAGCCTGGCAGTCTGGCAAAGGAGCTTGGAGCAACTGGGGAGCCTGGTGACTTGAGCCTCAGGAGGATTTTTCTCTAAGGAACAGAGCTAAATTGTAAACCTAATCTATTTTTTCTCCCTAGAGATTGAAGTGATATGGGGGAATAAGTTTGTATATTCATGATTATACTTTTGAAGTAAGTATTCCTTTGCAAAAGCTAATCTTACTGTTAGTGGTTTAGTGGAACTGGGGTAGAGGGGACCCCTCCCTGAGAACTCAAGGAACATTATACGTGAGGGCTGGTGTCACTGGCAGAGAGCCCTTTAAGAGTACCAGAGAACCCTGCCTTCAGGCAGCTGGGGCTGGGGGTCCCAGTCACAGGACTTTGCATCTCCACGGTGCTACCTCAACTACATTGTCATTTCATCCTTTATCCCCCCAGTCCCAGACTGATTAACCTAGATTAACTGTTCTCTCTTCATGCTGATTTGGGATTTCACCACCTTGTGCAGCATACAACTGTTCATTTGTTCACCTGATGCTTTTCTGCTTTCAGACTATGGTTCATGTTCCAATTTGGTGCCTTCTAGTTCTTCCCCTCACTCCCTACCCCTCAAATCTGTCTCTCTTGCAAATCAGAACAATTTTCTCCATCCAGTTCCAGTAACACGTTCATACCTGAATGCTTCACCCATGGGGCACAAACTCTACTAACTTCCCTTTGGGCAGCATGTGGCACATCCTTCAGACAAAATTGCCCAAACCTATTGCAACATTTTGCTATTAGCTGATGAGAAGGAATATAGCAGAGCAGCGAGTGATGCAGTGGACAGAATACTCAGTCTGAAGTGAGGGAGACCTGAGTTATAATCCAGCCACAGACACTTACTACCTGTGTGACCTTGGGCAAGTCACTTAGCCCTGTTTGCTTATGTTTCCTCAACTGTCAAATGAGCTGGAGAAGGAAACCACAAACCCCTCCAGCATCTTTACCAAATGAGGTCCCCAAGAGTCAGACGCGCCTGAAACAACTCAACAAGACAAGGGAAACATGCAGGCATGGAGCCATGGCTGCTCTTCTTGCCATCATAAAGCAAGTTTTCTTACCTGCAATGGCACGCTTCCTTCTAATCTTTTTCTAGTTCCTTTGGGGTGACTTTGCTTCTAATTAATAAGAAAATTATAGCCTGCTAAATCATTCTGAAAGGTTGAGCAGGTCAGACTCTTCCCACCACTAATAAATGATCACTTTTTTCTCCAAAACAGTTGGCTCCCTTTTGGCCCAGGTACTGCCTTTCCTCAGAGCTATTTCATAGCAGGGAAGAAGACAAACTTTCTTCTCCAAGGCGAAGAGAAGGCAACAAAGGGAGACAAGACCGATCCTTGCTGGGCAGGGATCTTAGCCACAAGGTTTGGCTGCAAGTGGCCTCAGAGGCTTCTCATGTTGGAAGCCACAGGAAAAAAAAAAAAAAGCTTCTAAAACTGACTTTAATTCTGTGAGGCACCGAAGACCTTTTTGCTGAACAGGTTTCATCAGAGACGTACACAAAGGACAAAGTCGTCACCTCAGTGCCAGCAGCCAGTCAGCCACATTTATACCCAGACATCTCAGGGGCACACTCGGTTTTTTAAGCTTAAAGCATCTTCCTCTTGACGCTGCTCATTCCAGCTACCTCCATTCCACTGGTTTATGAGTTGGAAAGTGTTCATGCCTAAAGTGGGTGAAATATGAGATTTTTGCCTTTCCTGGGGCTGCTCTGGTTCCCATCCCAGAGGCTCCTCCAAACTTTGACACTGGAAACTTCATTCTGACACTAGTTGACCTGACTGAGGAGAAATTGGGCCTCGCTCACTGACATGAAGGAGGCTGACTCCATCCCCACTTACTCAGGGCACCCAGCCTTCCATCTTAATGACAAAAGGAACTGGTTCCTGACTTCCCTGGATGGCAAAACCCAGGGCTAAGCCTCATCCAAAGATCAGGGAGCCTGATAAGGTCTTATTCCAGCAGTGCGTATGGCTGTAGCATTCTTGCAAACCTTTCCTGTTTTGTCAGGACAATCTTAAGGACACAACCAGTTCATATCAAAACAGAACGAGTCACATACATGGCACAAGCCACCAACAAACAGTGTGGGAAGGAAACCAAACTTATCACCACAATTAGGTCCAAATGGCCACTTACAAGGCAGCTGGAGAGCCACAAGGCTGATGGGATTCCCTGAAGGGCCTGCTGACTAACTAGGCCCAGGGCCATCTCCAAGCATCCAGATCTTTGTGCAGCCACTGGCCCCAGATGGCTCCAGAGGAGAAGATGAGGCTGGTGACCTTGCACAGCCCTGCCTCACTTAAACCCAATGCACTTATAAATAACAAACAATAACAGCAACAAAACCTGACTAGCACCAGGATATTCTAGTCTGACTGAATCTTAGACTAGGATGATGCTCAAGAAGAAAGTAAGGAAAATGTCCCCATCACCAGGTCACAGCTCGAGGCTGATCCTGCTGGCTTTGGTCCAGCCAGACTGGGACTGGATTAACCCCCGAGCAGGAAAGGACACATATCCTGGTGCTCCTTAGGCCCAACACACAGGTGGCCTCAGGTCAGATGGGAACAGAAACACATGCATGGACAGACACCTCACGGGGCCCAATAGACTTTGGTCAGGACATAGAGGAGAAGGTCTTTTCTCCCACAGTTCGGTGATTTGGAAAGAATCCAATTCCAGCACCTCAGAGAAGCCATCATTGCCCTGAACTGATCCTCTTAGAAAAACTCGGTGGCCAACAGCCTAGAGGCATGGGCCAGTTATGAAATGCCCCAAGAGTTTGTTCAGAGTAGAATTATCCAGTCTCGCTGACTCCAGAGGAAATATGATCCCTTAAGAGGAAAGGCCAAATCTGTCAGACAGAGCTATATAAGCAGTTCCACTTGGAGGGGAAGAGAGAGGTCCAAGTGGATCAAGTTTCCCCTGCTAAGTGGAATTGTCTCTTACCCAAGCAATGCATACTACCATTTTATGGTAACCTGAAAACAGGACAATGTCCCACAGCACGACAGAACAAAAGTATATAGCTTAAGTTTGGGGGTTTTATTTTTTGCTTTATCAGAGTAATAGTTATATTAATGGCTTTTTACTCTCATTTTATTTATTTTTAGTTTTCAACATTCATTTCCACAAGATTTCAAGTCACAAATTTTCTCCCTGACTTTCCCCTACCACCCACCCCAAGATAGCAAGTCTACTGAATACCCCTTCCCCAAATCTATTCTCTCTTATATCTTCCCCCACTCCCCCTCTAACTTTCTAGTAGGGCAAGATGGATTTCTATATCCCAGAGCCTGTATATCTTATTTCCTATTTGCATGTAAATGAAACAATTTTTTAACATTTGTTTTTAAAATTTCGATTTCCAGATTTTTTCCCTTCTTCCCTCCTCACTCACCCCCACTGGGAAGCAAGCATTTCAATATAGGTTGTACATGTGTAGTTATGCAAAACATTTCCATAGTAGTTATATTGTGAAAGACTAAATATATTTCCCTCCATCCTATCCCACTCTCCATTAATTCTGTTTTCTACTTTGACCCTGTCTCTTTTCAAAAATGTTTGCTTCTAACTACCCTCCCCCCCAATCTGCCCTCCTTTCTATCATCCCCTCTCTTATCCCCTTCCCCCTTATTTTCCTGTAGGGTAAGATACCCAGTTAAGTGTGTATGTTATTCCCTCCTTGAGCCAAATTCAATGACAGTAAGGTGAATCCATTCCCTTTCACCTTCCCGGTCTTCACCTCCCCTTTTCTCCTGCCTCTTTAATAGGAGATAATTTACCCTATTCTATCTCTCTCTTTCTCCTTCTCCCAATATATTCCCTTCTCACCTCTTCATTTTATTTTTTAGATATCATCCCTTCATATTCAACTCATCCTGTGCTCTCTGTCTATGTATACATTTACACATATATGCACACACTCACATATGCATTTATACACACATATACATATACACGTATGCATACATCTATACATATATATTCCCTTCAACTATCTTCATACTGAGAAAAGTCTCATGAGTTACAATTAATCTTTTTCCATGTAGGAATGTAAATAGTTCAATTTTGATAAGTTCCTTATAATGTCTTTTTCCTGTTTACCTTCTCATGCTTCTCTTGCTTCTTGTATTTAAAAGTCAATTTTTCTGTTCAGCTCTGGTTTTTTCATCAAGAATTCTTGAAAGTTCTCTATTTCATTGAATGACCATATTTTTCCCTGAAGCATTATACTCAGTTTTGCTGGGTAGGTGATTCTTGGTTTTAATCCTAGCTCCTTTGACCTCTGAAATATCATATTCCACACCTTTCAATCCTTTAATGTAAAAGCTGCTAGATCTTGTGTTATCCTGATTGTATTTCTATAGTACTCAAATTGTTTCTTCCTGGCTGTCTGTGTTATTTTCTCCTTGACCTGGGAACTCTGGAATTTGGCTATCCCCAGGAGTTTTCTTTTTGGGATCTTTTCCAAGAGGTGATCAGTGAATTCTTTCAATTTCTATTTTATCCTCTTATTCTACAACATAAGGGCAATTTTCCTTGAGAATTTCTTGAAGGATTATTTCTAAGCTTTTTTTATCATGGCTTTCAGGTAGTCTGATAATTTTTAAATTATCTCTCCTAGATCTATTTTCCAGGTCAGCAGTTTTTCCAATGAGATATTTCACATTGCCTTCTAGTTTTTCATTTGTTTGAATCTGTTTTATAGTATCTTGATTTCTCATAAAGTCATTGGCTTCCACTTGCTCCAGTCTAATTTTGAAGGAATTATTCTCTTCAGTGAGTTTTTGAGATTTCTTTTCCATCTGGGCAATTCAGCTTCTTAAGGCATTCTTCTCCTCATTGGCTTTTTGGGCCTCTTTTGCCATTTGAGTTAGTCTGTTTTTAAGGTGTTATTTTCTTCAGTCAGGCTGTTGACTCACTTTTCATGATTTTCTTGCATCATTCTCTTTCTCTTCCCAATTTTTCCTCCATTTCTCTTACTTGATTTTCAAAACCTTCTTGAGCTGCTCCATGGCCTGTAACCAGCTCATATTTTTCTTGGAAGCTTTTGATGCAGGAGTTTTGACTTCATTGTCTTCTTCTGCTTCCATATTTGGATCCTTTTTGTCCCCCAAAAAAGATTCTATGGTCTGATTATGCTTCCTCTGCTTGCTTATATAGTCAGCCAATTACTTGAGTTTTGAGCTCTTTGCCAGGGTAGAACTCTGCTTCTAGAGTGGAGAGAGCTGTGTCCCAAATTGCTGGGGTTGTCACAGCTGTGTCAGAACTGCTGTCAGAGCTATGAGGAGGATGCCCTCTCTACAGCCACACATACCCCAGGACCACCACCCAATATCATGGTCCAGATCCAAGCAGGTCAAAGCAAGAGTGATTACCCTCTGAATGGTCCTTTGGTCCCCCTACAATCAGCAGGCCAGGAGCTCTGGAGGCAGCCACAGGGCATCAGGTATAGCCACTGTGCCTCTGCCACCTCTTGCCCACAGGGCAGGGACCAGACCCCTCTCTCTCTCACTCAGTTCCCACAGAGTTCCCCACTGAGCTTTTACTTTCTCTTTGACATCTATGGGTTGAGAGTCTGGAAACTACCACAGCTGCTGGTGATTCACTCTCCTGAAGTCTGCTCTAGTTGGTCTGGGCCACTGGGCAGAGCTGCACTGGGTCTGGGCCCAGGAGGCTCACGTGGGCCTGGGCTCAGCTCCCAGTGTGGTGTGATACACCCTTCCTGTCAGCCTGCCAGGCTACCTTCAGCAGGAGATTTGTTTCTCTCTGTCACTTTGTGGGTTCTGTAGCTCTAAAATCTGTTTACAATCATTTTTTTTAACAGATATTGGAGTGGTTGGAATGGGAGCTCAGACAAGTTACTCTACATTAATGTTTAAGATGAATCCATGGAGATGATTTCTCCTCCTAGAAAACTCTTAGTCTGCTCCAAGATAAACATAGAGTTTACCTCTCATGATTCAGTCTAGACAAACTAAGGGACACTTCTTTTGAATAACAAAGGGACATTCCCACTTGTGCTGATCCTTTTGTGCAACTAAGTACAGACCACACCTTGATTCTAGGGAGTCAAAGGAGATTAATAACATCAGAATAAAAACTCTATTGGAACAATAAATCCTAATGTTTTATAACACAACCTCAATGCTATATGCTTCCACACTATAAAACTTCACAATATCCAAGAGACAGGGTGGGGATAGGGAACGAACCATTAATAGAAAAAAAGCCTTCTAAGAATGGTGAAAAGGTCACAGCTGAGCAGAATATTTGAAATGTGAAACATAAGACAATAGGAACCTAGATAGGTACACACATCTGAGCATTTGAAGGAGCTAAATGATAAAGTGGATACATTCTAAAAGGAGGAGAAGAATTGCTGTACCTTCAGAATCTTATTATTTTCAAGGATCGCAGTAGGAGTTTAACAAAACAAACATAGGGCTTGGTTGTAGTTTAATTCTGTTTTGTTGGTTTTAGGAAGAGAAAGAAAAAGGAAAGGGAAATAAATATACTAGGGAAGAAATTTAAAAGAAGAGAGAGGAACTTACTATTTATCATGATTAAATTGTCCAGCCTGAGAAAAAGAGCATGAAGATATAGGGGAAGGGATAGAGGGAGTGGGCACCTCATGAACCTCATTCTTACCTGAACCAAACAAAGGATGGTTGGACACACACACACATACACAAAAAGGTTGGTATATAAATACATGGAACTCAACAAAGAGAAAGGTGAGGATGGGGAGAGGTAGTGGGGGTGAGGGTGGTTAAGAGCAGAAGCAGACTTAGGGAAGGAATAGTGATGAGAAAAACAGCTATCCTTTTCAGAAAGTGGATCATAAGGAGGGGATCAGATAAAAAGAAAATGTAAAAAGCTCAGATTGGGGTCTGAGCTTTGTGAAAAGACAAGGGACAGAAAAGTAAGGGCTGACCACTACAATTATAAACTACAAGTGATGATCATATTTCTTCTTTCTCCATTCCTTTCTTCTATGTAAGAGGATGGGGGATTAAGAGGGTTTGGTGGAGAGAACTACACAAGAAACAAACATAACCATGAATGCAAATGGGGTAAATTCACCTATAAAATAGAGGAGGGTAGCAGAATGGATAGAATCTAACAATATATTGTTTATAAAGAACACTTGAAACATAAGGCTTCACACAAAGTTAAAATGAGAGGCTGAAGCTGAATCTATTATGCATCAGGCAAATTTTAAAAACTAGGGGAACAGTCATGGTCTTAGACAAGGTATCAGAAAAGTAGTTATGGTTAAAAGAGATAAGCAGGGAAACTACCTAATGTTTAACAGTACCACAGATAATGAAATAATATTAATACTTAACAAATATACACCAAATGACACAGTATCTAAGTAAAACTTAAAGGAAAAATAAGCCACAGAGGAATAATTGTTGGAGACTTCTATGAGCCCCTTTGAGAATTAAGCAAATCTAACAAAGAGAGAAACAAGGAAGAGAATAAATACTTGAGTAGAATTTTAGAAAAGTTTGATATACTAGATCTCTGGTAACTACTGAATGAGAATACAAGGCAATATAACTTATTTTTCATATGTGCATTGTACATTTACATAAAATGATCATGTGTTAGACACAAAAACCTCATAATGAAATTCAGAAAACCTGAAATATTTAACGCATCCTTTACTGACCACAATTCAATAAATGTTTTAATCAATAAAGGGCCTTTGAAGAAAAGAGTCAAACTTAGAGACTAAATAACTTAACCCTAAAGAATCAGTGGGTCAAAGAACAAATTATAAAGACAATAGATGATTTCATCAATGAAAACAACAATGAGGCAATGTAGCAAAACCTTTGGGATGAGGCCAAAGCAGTCCTTGGTAAAAATGTGTATCTCTAAATACTTTTATCAGCAAAAGAAAGAAAACAGGCTAGTGCACTGTTCACGCAACCATGAAAACCAGAAAAGCAACAAATTTAAAAAACCAATCTAAATGGAAAGAATTGTTTTTCAGTTATGACCCCATTTGGGGTTTTCTTGGCAAAGGTACTGGAGGAGTTTGCCATTTCCTTCTCCAGTTCATTTTACATTTGAGGAACTGAGGCAAATAGAGTTAAGTGACTTGTCCAAGGTCACATAGGTAATAAGTATCTGAGGTCAGATTTGAACTCAAGAAGATAAGACTTCCTGACTCAAGGTCTGGCAATCTATCCAGTCACCAGGTGCAGTCACCACCTGGCCACCCCCAATAGAAAGAATTGAAATTCTGAGAAGTAATGAAATAAAATTTAAAACAAAACAAAATATTGAATGACAAAGAACATTACAAGTTTGCTTTTCAAAAACAATTTTAAAATAAAACATTAGCTAACCTATTGAAAAGAGAGGAAAACCAATATATCAATATTAAAAATGAAAAAAGGAGAATTCAAAACAAATGAAGAGCAAATATAGGAAATTATTAGCAATTATTTTGCCCAATGAGATGTCACCATAACCTAAATAAGAGGGATGAAGATTTACAATTACTATGCAATAACCATTATCATTAAGATGATCAAGATTTTGCCTGACCAGGTTCAGTTGAAAGTCTCTGGTCCTACCAACATCTCAGACCATAAACCAAGATAAGGTCAGAATGGGCACATGATTTAGACATAAAGGATGATACCATGAGCTAATTAGGAGGGCAAGGAATAGTTTGCCTGTCAGATCTATGGAGAAGGAAAAAAATTTATGACCAAACAAGAGATAGAGAGAATTACAAAATGTAAAATAGATAATTTTTATTACATTAAATTTTAAAAATTTGGCAGAAACAAAACCAATGCAACCAAGCTTAGAAGGACAGTAGAAAGCTGGGAAACAATCTCTACAGCAATGTCTCTGACAAAAGACTCATTTCTCAAATATAGAGAGAACTGAGTCAAATTTATATGAATAAGAGTAATCCCAAAATTGATAAATGATCAAAGGATATGAATAGTTTTCAGATGAAGAAATCAAAGCTATCTATAGTCATATGAAGACTAAATCACTATTTATTAGAAAAATGCAAATTAAAACAAATTCTGAAGTACCACCTCACACCTATCAGACTGTCTACTACGACAGAAAAGGAAAATGATAAATTCTGGAGAAGATGTGGGAAAATCTGGACACTAATTCACTACTAGTGGAGTTGTGAACTGATCCAATCATTCTGGAGAGCAATTTGGAACTATGCCCAAAGAGCTATAAAACTGTGCATACCCATTGATCCAGCAATACCACTGCTGGGTCTATATCCCAAAGATATCCAAAAAAAGGTAAAAAGGACCTATGTGTACAAAAATATTTATACCTATTTGTACAAAAATATATATATTTATAATATATTTTTGTGGTGGCTAAGAATTGGACATTGAAGGGATGCCCATCAATTGGGGAGTGGCTAAACAAGCTGTGGCATATGATTGTGATAGAATATTATTGTTCTATAATAAATGATGAACAGGCAGATTTCAGAAAAACCTAGAAAGACTTATATGAACTGATGCAAAGTGAAGTGAGCAGAACCAAGAGAATACTGTACACAGTTATCAGCAGCATTGTGCAATGAATGACTTAGTTCTTCTCAGCAATACAATGTTCCAAAACAATTCCTAAGGATTCATGATGGAAAATGCTAGCCACATCCAGAGAAAGAATTGATGGAATCTGAATGCAGATTGAAGCATACTATTTTCACTTTCTTTATTATTTTCATGGTTCTTTTCTTTTGGCCTATTTCTTCTTTCACAATACAATATGGAAATACGTTTTACATGATTGCACGTACATAACCTACATTCAATTACTAACTATCTTAGGTAGGAGGTGGGGAGGGGGGTGGGGAGGAAGATAATTTGGAACTCATATTTTTAAATGAATTTAATTGTAAAAAAATAAAACATTATTATTTTTAAAAGAGAAGGAAAGTCTCTGGTCCTAGAGGCCAAGTTTCAGGGCTTCCACAGGATGACCTTAGGTGCTATTTGGCCTGTTTGAGTCAAGTCTGGGTCCCTCTCCATAAGCAAATCCTCAAACTTATCCAATTCCTTGATAAACAGGTGGGGCTCTCAGAGGGGCCTCAGCCAGCATAGTGAGTGCCTTAAAGGCACATAATCAAGGCTTCTTCTCTCTAATTTCCAACATTTTCAGCAATGGAGGGATTTCTTTAGCACACTCAGGAAAATCAATCAACACACAGCTATATTCCCAAACAGTAGATCAGAACCACACAGATACACTCATACAAACACATAGCCCCACAGAGATACAGATACATATATACTCAGGGTCCAAAAAGACAAAGATACTTGGGGACACAGAAACATACCCAAAACTACACAGATACACGGGCACCAAGCAAACACAGACACACATGGACATACAGGCATGTGAAGAGATATATCCCCATACATGTCCAGAAACAGAGACATACAAACACAGACAGAGACAGATATACAAAGATACATGCATAGGCCTGAAAATACTGTTATCACAACACTGGGATTTCCTAACTTCACCCCAGGACAGGATCTTTCTGAACAAATACTGGAAATTCAACTCCACTTTTGTTTCATGAACCCACATTAAACATCTGGGCTCAGGACAAAGACTGTGACATCTTGCTATTTCACTGAGGTGCCTTCTGTGTCCATCTTAGCTCACCTATCAGAGGCCCTGGACCATGAGCAATAATGGGTTAAAAATGGAGTCAGGAATAACTGGTTATAATTTGGGGTGGAGGGAGTGGTGGGATGGGAAGAGGCTCCATTCCTGGGTTTCCCCCCTGCTGTGATTGGATCTCATGTGGCCAAGTCTCCTCCCAAAAGGTTGGGGGTGTCAATTACCTTAAAAAGGTCTACAATGCCATTCTGAGGATGGTAAAATCTGGTTAGGGGGTCACTGGAGACATCGTATAGCTAAATGAAGATGTGAGGTACCTTGTTCTTTAGGGTTGTCCTGCATTCATTGCAGGACTACCTCTCACCTCAGATGCCCTGGTCCTCCAGGATGCACAAAGCATCTCACCCAAGGGGAACTACCAACCAAGCTGCTAAACTGATCCCCAGAAAGGTAGGAGTGGTAGGCAACTCCCCAAATTCTTCCTCCCATGGAATGTGTTCTTTGAGGGATCTGGAAGATCCTGAAGAGTGCTCAAAATCGCAAAGATAGATTTCCTAATGGTGGGGCACAGGTAGGGACCCAGCTTCCAGCAGGGCCAGAAGACACAGCTCTGGGTTAGAATTAGAGGATTTATTCATGGGTCATGAAGACAGGAGCAACAATTTAGAGCTGGAAGGCACGTTAGCGTTTATTTGTTCCAAAGCCTTCATCTTCCAGAGGATGAAAGGGCCCCAGAGAAAGGAATATGTGAGTGGCCCAGAGCCCCAGAGGGGACTCAGGATGGGACCCAGGCCCTTCTATTGTTGGTCCAAGCTCCTTCCGCCTGCCCAGGATAGAGGACGAGGAGGGGAGTTCATGCAGAGTGGAAGAAAACTTCCACCACCCTCTCCCCCAACTCAGCCTGACAAAAAAGACTGGCAGTAATGACGAGATCAAGAAGTAACTGGCCAGCTGCTGGCCCTGGCAAATCACCTCGCCTTCCTCCAAGCCCGTTTCTTCATCCCATGGGTGTGGGGGGGGATATGGTGGGGGGGGGGGCGTATGTGTGTATGAGTGTGTGTGTGTATGTGGGTGGGTGTGTGCGTGTCTGTGTGTGTATGTATGTGTGTGAGTATGTGTGTGTGTATGTGTGTGGGTGGGTGGGTGCTTGTGTGTATGTGTGGGTATATGTGTGTGTGTGAGTAGGGGGGGTATTTATGTGTGTGAGTGTGTATGTGTGATTGTGTGGATGTGGGTGTGGGTATGTATGTGTCTATGTGTGTGTGAGTGTTCGCATGTGTGTGAGTGTGTGTATGTGTGTAAGAGTGTATGTGAGTGGGTAGGTGGGTGGGTGTATGTGTGTGAGTGTGTATGCATGGGTGTATGTGTGTGTGAGTGTGTGTATGTGTATGGGGGTGGGTATGTATGTGTGTGAGTGTGTATGTGTATATGAGTATGTATGTGTGGGTGTATGTGTGAGTGTGTGTATGTGTGTGAGGGTGGGTATGTATGTGTGTGAGTGTATATGCGTGGGTGTATATGTGTGTGAGTGGGAGGGGTGAGTATGTGTATGTGAGTGTGTGTGTGTATGAGTGTGTATATGTGTGTGAGTGGGTGTGTGAGTGTTTGTAAGGGTGGGTGGGTGGGTGGGTGAGAGTGTATTGGGTGGGTGGGTGTATGTGTGTGTATGTGTGTGTGAGTGTGTATGTGTGGGTGAGTGGGTGTGTGAGTGTATGTGTGGGTGGGTGTGTATGTGAGTGTGTATGTGTGTGAGTGTATGTGTGAGTGTGTATGTGTGTGTGAGTGTGTGTATGTGTGTGTGAGTATATGAGAGTGTGAGTGGGTGGGTGGGTGTATGTGCGTATATGTGTGTATGAGTGTATGTGTGTATATGTATGTGTGTGTGTGTGTCTGTGTGTTGAAGTAGATGTATGGTTTCATTAGAATTGGGACCTCCTCATGAAGACACACTGTGCCAATATAAACCACACCATGGTGCCTTTTGCCTCCCCCCCATACAATGGCAATGATGACACGTCCATCAGAAAGCTTCCTATAATGCTTATGCGCTCCTCGTGCCCCAGCCAGTCTGTACTCGGTCACCTCTCCTCAAGGATGGGTGACATTTTGAAAAGCTTTGCTGGAACCTGGACTCTGAGATGGGCTCCCATTCCCCCTGGCCTTAGGCCTCCAGCTGCACCCTCCCCCCACAGTTCTGGGCCCTCTAACCTTCAGTGGTCACCGCTGCGAACATCAGCGCACCAGCAGCATTGCCCTTCACCTCTATACTGGGATCATCAAGCAGCTTCACCAGGAGGTAGATGACATCATGCTCCCACACTTGGTTCTTCCCATCCTGCGGCATGCTGGAGGAAAGAGGCCCAAGGGGCACATGGGAGGGACCCACGTTGTACTCTTCCACTCCACCCCCACCTCCTTGAGCACCTCAGAACACAAGGTCCTTTGGGATAGTGACAACAGCTATGACCGGCATTTGTGGAGCCCCTCAAGGCTTGCAAAGCACGTGCCTTCGTCACCTCATCTAGTCCTCATGACATTCCCAACGAGAGTTGAAGCTGGCCACCAGACAAGCATTTATGGAGAGGCCCCAGTATGGCGGGCACCATGGCTAATGCTGGGCTCAGGAGTAATGTAGCTGGGAAGCACTGGGGGACAGATCCAACCCAGGCCTAGCTGACCACACACCAGAAGGGGGAAGAGGGAGGTGTCATGAGGAATAGTTCAGTCCCCTTTACCTTAGAGGCAAACCTTGACCTTGGAGCTAGAACACTTGAGTTCTAGCTCAGGCTCTGATACTTTCCAGCCATGTGACCTTGGGCAAATTCATTTCCTCCCCTGAGGCTCAGTTCCCTTATCTGTAAAATGGGAATAATTCTACTTCCACTGCCTGCTTCATAGAGCCATTATGAGAAGAGTACTGAGTGAGCCACCAAACACCACAGAAATGGGAGCCCCCTTCTGCTTATCATTCATACTCTTGACCACGATGGCACCGGCAGTCACTGGCGCTCCCTCAGGGCCTCCATTTTCTCATCTCTTAAATGGGGATCACAGAAGAAAAAAATACCTTTTCTACCTCCTTCCACAATTGCTGTGAGGACCAATGACATGCGGAATGGGACCTAGTGACATTGGCCACCATTTGTACACCCAATGGGAGCAGTCCCACTAATAAGCCCTTCTATTTATGGACTTAAATTTCACGGCTCTCAACCCATCCTAACAGCCCCTGGAGAGCTTTGTGGCTCCTGACTCCATCATCCCACCTAAGTGGCCCCTTCAGTCTGGGTGTCTCCTGGAACTCATGTTACCAATAAAACCAAGCCTTGTGACATAGAGACATCCCCCCCATCTTCCTGACTCCCAGTCTAATTCTCTATGCATTACACCACACTTCTCCCCTAAAGACAACCCTCTGAATCAAAACTAATTCAATTCAGTTCAAGACATTTCATAAGACCCTACTACAGGCCAGGCAATTCCTGCCCTCAAGCAGAAGAGAAGACACCAAAGGCCAGACTGGGAGGGATCTTGGAGTAGAAGATAGTGCTGGAAGGGCCCTCACATGGAGACTGAAGAATCATTAGAGCCAGACTCCAACCCCTGATACCTGCCAATAATCATCTGGTCCCATGTCTTCTTTTGGCAGACAGCAATGACCTGCCCAGGATCCTACTGTGTGTGAGGGGCAGAGGGCAGATGGGAACTCCTCCCTGCTGATGCCCAGGACGGCATTCTGCCCCTTCTATGGTGAAGAGAAGGGGTGGGACAGAGAAGAGAGTGGAAAAGGGAACCTTTGAGTTTAGAAGATTAGGAAAAGGAGGATGCAGAGGGAGAGAGAAATTCAGACCAAGTGGGAAAAATCAGTAAGACTGGCACACAGGGCCAAGGCCCGGCTTGTCAACAAGTATGCGCCAAGCACTATGACAAGCTCTTTACAAACATCTCATTGATCCTCACACAATTTGGGGAAGTAGGTGCTGTTTTTCTTCCTATTTATAGTTAAGGAAACTGAGGCAGAGGGGAAGTGACTTGCCCAAGGTCACAAAGTTAGGAAGCATTTGAGGGCTGATTTACACTCAGGTCTTCCTGAATTGAGGCCCAGCCTTCTAGGCACTGTGGTGCCTTTATCCCACAGCCTGGGATTCCGTAGCCATGGGACCCACAGCATCTTCAGACAAGTAGGACTGGCCTGAGGATGTGTGGCTGGAGGGTATGCTGACCAAGGGGAGGAGTGACCACACAACCATGATGAATTAAGCTTCCCCAGAGTGCTCTGGGCCTGTCACTTGGGCAGCAGAGAACAGCTGTACCCAGGGAACCCTCAGCTCCTGAGTTTGATACAGAAGCTATGAGTTTCCTGGAGAGAGACCACACAGCCACCCCATCCAAAGGCCTTCCCAATGTCCAAGCAGCGAGCCCACCTTGGAGGGGTATGGGGAGCCAAAAAGGAGGAGGAAAGGGGAGGGAGCTGGGGCAGAGGCCAGAGAGATGGGAGCCAGCTTCTCTGTACTTAGCAAGGCCCAGGAAAGGTCACTTGAGCCCAAATCTGTTATTTAGGAGGGGTGCGGAGACATGTGATGAGCTGTCCACGATGGAGTGCTGAAAACAAGGCCAGACCCTCTGCCCCCAAAGCCAAGGCTCTGGGCCTCCCTCACTTATCTTAGAGAGCAGCTCACCTTCAGATGTAAAGACAGAGACCTGCCCCCCACTATACACATGCCCCTTGCCCGATCCACCTCTGGCCACTTCTCACCAGCCTCTCACCAGATGGCCATCAAAGCGTGGGCTGCTTTGCTGCGGATCTGCTCATTGGGGCTGCAGAGCTTTTCCCGAAGGATGGGCACCGCCTGGCTTTGCAGGGCCTGGGATGCGTCCCACTGCAAGCAGAAGTAGAGTGTACCCAAGATGAGCTCTTGGATTTCTTCTTCTTCTTCTTGCAACCTTTTCACCAGAAAGGGGATCAGTCCCCTCCTGATGATCTCATTGGCCCCTGGAGGAGAGAGCACAGGGTCCTAGACTTAGGCATGGAAGGCATCTCTGAGGCCATCTGGGGCAGGCTTTTTTTTTAACAAAGCAGCTGGATAGAGTGCTGGTCTGAGGTCAGGAAGACCTGAATTCAAATCCAACCTCAGACACTTACTATCTGTGTGACCCTGGGCAAGTCACTTAACCCTGTTTGCCTCAGTCTCCTCATCTGTAAAATGAACTAGAGAAGGAAATGGCAAATTAGTCCAGCATCTTTGTCAAGAAAACCCCAAATGGAGCCAACTCAGATGATTGAATGACATTCACAACCTCCTCTTCTTACAGAAGAGGAACTGAAGCCCAGAGAGGTTAAGGGACTTGCTCCAGGTCCCACAACCAGTAAGTGGCAGAGCCAGGACTTGCATCAGGTCTGCAGTACTGCACTGTCCAAGGAGTGAAGAGGAAACAGAGAAGGAGACAGTCAGAAGAGGTGCTCGGCCTCTGCCCAGCCTCTTCCTTTGGGGCCCCAGCTTTCTGGAAGCCTGTCACTGTTGGTAGAAATAAATGCATATGGGTCCAAGAGCTCCCCAGCATTCCACTGGGGTGATTGGCACCACTCTGGTTCTGTAGGGGAGGCCAGAAGAGGCGGGAGGGCTGAGAGCAGGTCTGAGGCCAGCATGGACAAATAGCTCTAGTGTGAAGATGGGCCTTACCTAGCCCCTAGAAGCAAGGGAGGTGGCAGGGGGTGGGGACTGTGGCCCAGCTGCTCTCCAAGTCAATCTACTAAATCACAGGGCAGGAGAGGAGGGAAATCAGCCTGCATCCATGGAAGGAGGCTGAACACTGCCACCCCCCCAGGAAAGCAGAGACTCTGGAAGTCACCAAGTGTGGTGGGGAGGGAGCAGGGATGGAGGCAAAAGGCTGTCCATCCCCTCATACCTCAAACACAACCCAAAAGGTCAACCACAGACCACTTTCTCTACCACACCAGGATAGTAGCATTATCAGAATCCTCCTCCCAAACCGAAGTGCCTACAAGCTGAGAGCCCCCCACGCCACCCCAAGCAGCCCACAAAGAAATGATACACCCTGTCCTCCCTTGTCAGAAGAGGCAGCCCCACGCTCCCCAGCCAACCTCCTCAGTTTACTCAAAAGGACAAAGGGGCAGCTTCATTAGCCTAAAGGTCTCAGCATGCCAATTAGCAACAATTTATTCACCACACCTCCGTTAGCCTGGAGGAATATGGCCTTTGAAAGTATCACATAAGCCTTCTTCTGAGCCCCCTGAGGACTTCAAAAGGCAGGCAGGGGGTGAACGGGACACAACTGGCTGGTCCTTCCGAGGCTGTTGGGCAGCTCACTGCACTGGGGCTAGTGAGGGGCTACATGCCATGGGGACGTCTACAGGCTGCAGGACTGAAGGTCAATGGCCTGAATCACTGAGTGCCCTCCAGCCATCTCCTCCAGGAGAGCATTTCAAAGGAACAGGGATCTTCTGGTTCAACCGAGGAGAAGGGGAGAGAGTCACACCTTCCCCCACCCCCATCCCTGGAGCAAGGGGCAGGGCCCAGATTGTAACTCAGAGCTTCTGAGAGGGACCTTCTGGGAAGGTCACAGAAGGGCATGAGAGAAAGGGGAGGGAAAGAAGAAGAAAAAAATTCTAGACTCTCAGAGCTTGGCACCTTAGAGACCATCTAGTAACAAAGGCTCATAGAGAATCTCAGCTGGAAGGGGTCTCTGAGACTATGATGATAGAACCTATATAGGAACAACACACATGAGTATGAGCTGGCGAGATGCTAGGAGACACCACAGTGCACAGTGAACCCAGACACTTCCTAGCTGCGTGACCCTGGGCAAGTCACTTCACCCTGCTTGGCTCAGTTTCCTCATCTGTAAAATGGGTTGGAGAATGAAATGGCAAATCCCTCCAGTGTCTCTGCCAAGAAAGCCCCAAATGCGATCATGAAGCATTGGATGACAAAATGCAACAATATATGCAAACAAGACCTCCCCTAGTCAGTCAGCAAATGCTGAAGAAATTCCTCCCCCAAATGGCCATTCAGCCCTGGAGTCACAGCTTTCTAGCCTTGGAATCAAGCAGTCGGGATGAGGGCCCCCCCCTCCATAAGGCATACACATGATGACCCATCAGGTATGGGGGGCAGCTCTTATGCCCCCCTAAGACTTCTCTCCTCCAGACTACACATCCTCAGCTCATCCACAGAGGTAAACTGAGGCACAGCAAGCTCGAGGATTTGCACAAGGTTACCCAGAGAGTCACAGCTAATTAGCATGCATTTATAAAGTGCCTTGTCTCGTGTGATTCATCTCATTTGATCCTCAACAGCTCTGTGAGGTGAGTGCTGTGATTATCTCCATGTTACACAAGAAAACACTGAAGCAGACAGGTTAAGTGACTTGCCCAGGATCACACAGATAGTAAGTATCAGAAGCAGGATTTGAACTCGGGTCTTCCTAATTCCACATCTCAAGGACTATGCCCCATAGTGGGGCTGCAAAGTGAGTCCAGGTCCTCTGAATCTAAAGCCAGCTCTCATCCCACCACACTACACTGCCTTGCATCTGGTCCTTCCATTTTATAGAAAGCAAAACTGAGTCCCAGAATGTGCAGGCTGTAACCCGCCATCTAAGGGTAGAAGGAGGGATGGAGGGCGGTTCTTTCCAGCCGCTGGCCCTCCTAGACGATGAGGGGAGAGCTAGGGAGGGATGACTCAAGGCAGCAGACTTTTATTCCTGGGAATATGGTGGCAAAGTCATGAAAGAGGCAGGCAGCTGAACCTTCATGGCTCCTTCTAGCTCTAAGATCCAAGGAGAGGTGTTTCCAGGTCTCAGCCTGTGCCCCATCTGCTGATGCTATAATCCCATCTGTCTTCTGCCAAGGATGGCAGCCAGCTCACGCACAGCTAAGGCCTGCTGAGGTTTTCAGCTGGTGCATTATCAGAGGGATCTGACACCCCCTTAGAATTCCCAAGATCTCAACTCCTCTCCCATCAGACACAGCAAAGAAGCTACTTCTTGGTGTCCTGGAAGAAACATCTCCTTCTCTCAGGTTTCTGTCTGTCGATCACAGGTTGGCTGGGGCCAGAACCGATCCAGCCCCTGCTGCCAGCCTGGTGAGGGGCACTTCTTCTTGGCCAGGTGGGCCACAGGCAGCAAACCCGTGACCTTCCCCAGGTCTGGCCTGGCAGCCTTTTTCTGCTGAGCCAGACTGGCCGGGATTTTGAACCCACCCTAGAGGTGCCTCCCAATGGCAGGAGGGCAGCCAGAGCCCCACGGTCCCAGCACCCCTGCTGTGAGTCCTAGGGGGTCAGGGAAAGGCGAAAACAGTCCTCAATCACAAGGAGCTCCCAGTCTGACGAGCAAACCCACGTGCAAACAAGGTCCAATCAAGCTACAGACACAATAAGTCAGAGATGACCAACAGAGAGTGACAGGCACAAGCATCATGGGGAAGCAGGAAAGGCTTCCTGGAAGAGGAGGAGCTCTGGCTGGGCCTTGAAGGAAGCCAGGGAGGGCTCACATGGAGAGGAGAAGTAAGGGTGTGTTCAGCACCTAGTGTGTGCTAGGCTCTGTGCCAAGGGGCCTCCCAACAGCTCTGGGAGACAGGTGTGAACCCTATTTCACAGCTGGGGAAACAAGCCAACAAAAGGTAAGTGGGTGTCCAAGGTCACACAACTAGGAGGTGTCTGGGGTAGGATTTGAACTCAGGGCCTCCTGAGTCCAGGTCCTGGGCTCTGTACCGCCTCCCTGCCTCCAGCTCCTCTGTTCAGAGTAGAGGCTCCTTAGAGAGTTGCTGGCAGCTCGGTTAGTTAAGAGTGGGCAGAGCTAAGACTTTCAGATTCCTCCTCTAGGGCACCTCCTGTGTCATCAGGGTGGCAATCTGGGTGCTGCCCAGAGAGGCGCCCCGACCTCTGAATTTGATCCAAGAGGGTTTTGTTCTTCAGTCTGCCTCCCAATCTTTCCCCCCACCTCATGCCATCCTCTTCTCCCTCTCTCCCCTTAGCAGCAGAGTACACATGTGCACACACACGTATCCAGTCTATGCATATATGTGTGTATGTGTGTATGGTGAGGGCTGTAGTTTACTAAACCATGAGAGAGGAGAAAGCGGTAGGGGTAAAATGGCAGAGGGAAGAGCACAGAGGAGAGCAGAGACAGAGAGAGAAAGCAGGGAAGCCAGAGATACAAAAACCCAGATTAAAAATACAGTACATGTTTTCTGCGCCTGTTCCCTTGGATCCTTCATGTGCTAAAAGGAGACACGCAGGCCTGGCTATTTATAACTAACCCAGATCTGTGACTCCATGTGCAAAAGAGGAAGGAAGGAGAGAGGCCACCCCTGCCGGCCCACAGGGGCCAAAGGCAGCAGGAAGCTCTGGGGGCTCCAACAAAGCCCCTTCCTCCCAGCCAGCCCCCGATCTCTGAGACTACTCAAGTTCAGGGAGCTCATGCCTCCTGGCTTCCATCAACAGCCCTATGGAGATGACATCCTAACCGCCTTCACTAGCCCTCTCTCCCTTCACTCCTGAGCTCCAGCCCCAAATTCCCCAGTGCCTGATGGATTTGACCCGTACCTCAAATTCAACAAGGCCAGCACGGAACTCTAAACCAACAAATATTCCTTTAAGCACTTGTGCAGACACTATGCCAGTGTTTGGGGGGACATGATGTAGGGAGATGTAGCCTCTGTCCTCATGGAGCTCAGCCTAACCATCCTTCACAAACACCATCCACCTCCCTTCTTTTTCTATTGGCTGTGCCCCCCAAGGACCACATAATCCTCCACCTCTGGGCCTGTGGACTGGTTGCCTTCAGGCCAGCAATGCTCTCTCTCCTCACCTCCACTCTTTCTTTGACCTCTCTCACAGGCCACCTTCTTTGGAAGGTCTTTCCCTCTAAGTTTACGTCCCTTTGATGCTGCATGTATCTTGTGTGGACCTGTTTCTCTGTCCCATTAGACTGTTAGCTCCTTGAAGGCAGGACCTGTGTTGGTGTTCTTGCCTTAGCGAGGGGCCTAGCATGGAGCCTCCTACCCTCCTCCTTCTCCCCTCTCCCTCCTCCTCCCAGCCACCTTTGCTCAGCTCCCGGTGGTCATCTGACTCCCTCCCTATCAAGGTCAGAGTTCTTTTTTAGCCTGAAGAGCAATCACTGATTCCAAGAGTCTGGGAATGTTTCCTCACCTACCACACACAGCTGTTTGACTTTCAAATTCCATCTCTCCAGAGGCTCGCATCACCCCCATCCAATCAGCTGATCCTTCCTCTGCCCCTCCTCAGATCTGTCCCCTCAGCTCAGCTCCCACTGCTCACAGGCAGGCTCTTAGGGCAGGATTCCTTCCCTTGCTCTCCCTTTCCCTCTTCTCGATGCTCCAATGAGAATCACACAATCTCCGTGGTAGCAGAGGCCTCCCAGACCATCAGCTCAGACCTGCACCTCTGTCCTCTCCCTGCTGCAAAAAGTCATCTTCCCTACACTCAGTTCCAATCATGTTCCCTGCTCAGAAATTGGGCCAAGAGCCCTGCCCGCTGCCTTCATGTCCCGGCCCCAGGGAAAGGGGACACACAGGGCTACTGATAGCCCCATTGTATGGATGAGGACAGTCGATTTGTCCATGGTCACACTGCTGAGGATCAGAGCCAGATACTCCAGGAAGGGATCTTAGGGGCATAAAGACCGGTAGAAGGCAGCATCCCCAACACCTAGAACTGGTGGCACACAGTAGGCACTTCATAAATGCTTACTGCAGTCATCGAGCCTTCCAGACCCTGGGCTAGTGATCCTGCCATGTCAGGACAGCTCTGTGGCAGGGCCCACCCATACCTCTTTCAAGCTGGATGAAAGGATAGTAAGTCAGTAAGTCAGTCAACAAGGCACTTGCCTCTTTCTGTAGCACTGTGAGGTTTGTCAAGTGCTTTCCCTACAATAATCCAGGAGAGGAAGAAATTGAGGTTTGGTGAGGTTAGTGAAGGAGGGCATGGCCCAAGGGACCCACTGAGGGGCAGTGGGAGGAGCTCTGGCTCTGAACTCAGAGGACCTGGGCTCCACACTGTCTTAGCTGCCCTGGGCCTCAGTTTCCTCATCTGTAAGGTGAAGATGTTTGAAGAGATGGCCCCTGAGAGCCCTTCCAGTTTTAGGGCTGAGATCCTGGCATGCCCTGATCCTGAGAGGGACCCGGGAGGGGCCCCAGCCACAAACCTTGAGACTGGCAGCAGGAGAGAGAAAAGATCTTTCCCTTGTGTGGTTTCCCCCAGGCTGATATCATAGCCATTATGACAGTCCCTCACATCCCTCTCATTGGAGCCTCCTAACTCATCCCTGGGAAGGAGACAGAACATTGATTATTGTCCTCATTTACGGAAGAGAAAATTAAGAGATGAAAGAAGTGACCTGCCCAAGGTCATTCAGGCACTAATCACCTGGTCTCCTGGCCCAGCAGGCAGCAGCTCCGGGGTTCAGAGAGGGAGAAGGCAAGGGGAGACATCATAGTCACATTGTAAACACAGCCTGTGGGGCTGCCAATGGCGCAGAAGCTGAGGCACCCCAAAAAGAGACCCAAATGGAATAACGGATATTTTTCTAAATGCTAAATTTCCATTACATTCATTATCAGTGAGAGACGACTTGTTCACCAGTAAAAAAACATTGATGTACTTTTCCTGAAATGCATTTTCCTGAAAAGTTTATCCATCTCTCAGTCTAAATTGCAATGCTGGGAAGGAAGGGGTAACTGGCTGAGGGGAGCCCTAGGGTTCTGCAGGAAATGGGGAAAGGTCACAGGAAGCTTGAAGCTGTGCGAGGAAGCAAATCACAGAGCCCCAAAGGTAGAAGGGTCCTCAGAGTCACAGGTGCCGGACAGCACATGGACAGAGAGCTCACTGTCAGTATCCCTTGTCTGTTTGAGATTGGTCAGAATAAGCGTGACTGCTCGTGCCTCGTCATTGGCCTCTGATATGCTGAGATTCTCTGAAAGCTCTTGTCCAGCCTTTACTTGAAGACCCGCCCAATGGGAGTGGCCCTACTGTATCCAGAGGCAGCCCATTCCACTCCTACACAACTAATTGTTAGGAGGTATTTCCTCCCATCAAACCAAAAGCTGCCTCTCAGCAGTTTCCACCCAACTGTTTCCAGTTCAGCCCTCAGGTCCAGCGCTTAGCACAGAGTAGACACTTAACGTTCACTGACTGATCGACTGAATAGAACAAGTCTTTTCAATGTGAAATCTGTTCAAATACTTCCAATGACCTTCCACTCCCACACTCCACCAGGCCTTTTCTTTTCTAGACTAAATGTCCCAATTCCTTCAAATGACCCATAAATGGTGGACTGGAAGGTCATCTGTCCTCTCAAAGCTCGCCAGTTTGTCAGTGTGCTTCCTAAAACGTGGCTCCCAGAACACCCGCCAGATGGAGTCTGACGAGGGCTGAGGACCACAAGCATCCCACCCCAAGTCCTGGATGCGTGGCTTCTCCTCATCCCATTCGTTTTTTTGACCAATGACTTGCTTCAAGCTTAGAATTATTTAAAACACTCAATTTTTTCCAGACGAACTGTTGTCTAGCCACATCGTGAACTTGGAAAGTTGCTATATTAATTCAAAGATAAGACTTTACATTTAAAGGGTAGCTAGGTGGTACAGTGGATGGAGCACCCAGACTGGAGTCAAGAGGACCCACATTCAGATCTGCCCTCCGACACTTGGTAGCTGTATGACCGTGGGCAAGCACTTAAAGCTGCTGGTCTCAGTTTCCTCAGCTATAAAATGAGAAGGAACATCAAACAACTCCAGTATCTTTGTCAAGAAAACCCCAAATGAGATCATGAAAATGACTGAGCAATAACAAAGACTTTATCCCAATTAATTTATCTCAATTAAAATTAATCCTAGCAGATTTGGCCTCATCCTCTGGCTGGGTAAGACCATCCTGGATCCTGGCTCCATCAGCCAACGCTTTAGCTCTATCAGAGACATGTCACTGGTAAGCATCTAACCAGCTCTCTGCAAAGAAAAAATGTCTGCATGGTGCAATTTCAAGTTAAATCTGCAAGTCACACCTTCTCCATCACTTTCTTAGGACTAGACAGTCAATAAAACTGTAAATCAAGGCAGGATTTAGTGTTTGTCAATTCCTGAGTTGTAAATGCTCACACTATAAATTTAACAACCGGCTCCCATCACGGTCCAATACATGCTGACTCTAGCTCACCTCTGGCTATCCTTCTTAAGCTCTGTGTCACACGAAAATTGGGTAAAATACCAGCTATTCCTTTATCTGAGTCACTAATAAAAATGTTAAAACGTCCCAAGCCCACAAAAATCCCTTGAGCATTTCACTGAAGACCTCTTTCCAAGCTGATATCAAATCAATAATGACTATTCTTTGAGGCCTCGCCGTTCAATTCAACCAATCAGCAAACATTTATTAAGTGCCTACCGACTATATTTCATGTTCTGTGCTAATGGCTGGGGATACAAAAAAAAAAAAAAGTAAAAGACAGGGCCCTCAGGGAGTTTACCCACATCTACCACTGTCTGGTCTACATGCTTTTCCACTAGGAAAGAGACATTGTCAAATGCCGTGCTGCTGTGATATCGCCCTGAACTTTCCCCACCACAGTGGCCTCATCCACAGTGGAAACAAGTTCAATCTGGCATGAGCAGCTTTCACAAAAGCCAGGCTGGCTCTCTGTGATCCCCATCACATCTTTTGCTGGATGTTACTAACCACTCCTTTGATAACACATTCTAAAATTTGGCCAGGAATCCAATCAGGTTTCCTGTCCCTCTTTAGAGATGCCAGTCTCTGTTTGATTCCACAGCCCCTCTCCTACTGGCCATGACCTCTCGAACATTAGTATCACCCCACCATACCTGCCAGGTTTTCAGCTCCCTGAAATCAAGTCCCCTGCACCTGGCCATTCAAACACCAAGGTCCTCATTCACTCTCAGCTCAGATTTCAACTGTACTGTCCCTTCCAAACTAAAGATTACCCTCCTTGGAAGAAAAAACCCACCAGAATGTGAGTTCACTACTTGTGCCTTCTCTCCATCCCAGGCTAGCGTCATCCCATCCACTCTCAGCAGCAGGCTGTTCTCTTTCTGGCTGTCCTCTTTACCCAATATAGCTTTTAAAACCCCCTTTGTGCTCTTCAGTATTCCTTGGAAGCCTCTTCTCATTCTAAGCTTCAGGAGCCTACCGCACTTCTGTATTCATCTTCTGTCAACGAGACAACTGTCGAAAGTAGACTCATAGAATGCCAGAATTAGAAGGCAGTAAGTATGGAATTGTGGCAAAGAACTAGATGGTGAGTCAGAAAACTTAGCATGAAACCCCATCTCTGCTACTGACTGAGTGACCTGAAGCAAATCACTTCTCATCTCCAGCCTCAGTTTCCTCATCCAGACTAGATGGTCTCCAAGGTCCTTCTAACTGTCCAGGGAGCATCTCATCCCAGTCTTCTACAAGGGAATGGCCACCCACCTCCTGAGTCCATGAGAGGGCTCATCACCTCGGAAAGACAGCCACTCCATTCTGGTGTTAGGGAGTTTGTCAAAGTCTGCCCCCCGCCAGCCCTGTAGCTCCCCCCAGCTCCTAGTTCTGCCCTGTGTAGAGAAGCAGAACAAGCCTGTTCCTTCTCCTACATGACAATCTCTCATCCTCTCCTGGCTGCCTTCACTTGGACCCTCCCCCCAGTTTCTCAATGCTCCACCTAGAAATGGGCATAATGCTCTCAATGCTGAATTGGCCAAGACATGTTTTCTGGGCGTGATCGATCACCTTCTTCACTTCAGACACTCGCCTCTGTTCATGCAGCCTGCATTCAAACAGTTGCCATGGCTTTTGCAGGTCAGCTCACACTACTGATTCATGCTGAACTCCCTGGGCACTCAGACCTGGCATACTGGCCTCAATGATGGGCACCATACTTTAGGAAAGGTGTGGCCAAACTGGAGAATGGTCAGAAAAAGGCAAAATGAAGAGACAAGAGTCTCGGGAGAGAAAACTAAAGAGGGTTTTCAAACACTTCTTGTATTTAAAGGCAGAGAGATTGGTCTGGCCCAAGGGCAAGACCAGAAGAAATGGGTGGACAGCCCACAAAGGAGCCAGTGTAAGCTTGGCATGGAAGAAAAACAACTTCCTCCTGGGCCACCTCATTCTAAAATGAGAGCCCTGGGCCAGCCAACCTTAACCCCTTCCCAGTTCTGCTTCTGCCTCACCCTAGCTTGTCACCCTGGAAGCACTCTCAGCTTCCTCACCCCTTCCATGCTCTTTTCTCCCCTGTTCTTCCTGGAACTTCAGTTTGGGGAAGGGCCTCAGGCGGGCCAGCTTTCATTCCCCTCCAACTGTGGCACCTCGCTTCAACACCAGGGCCCTCCTCACCTGGAACACCCCTCCACCGTGACCTCTTCTCCTATGGACAAGTTCCTCCTGAGGCCTCTCTTTTGGGAGGGGCACAGATGGGCCCACCTTCATCCTCCCTCCTGCCTGCTTCAGACTTTCTCAGCTTCCTTGATGCCATGCTGCTCACCTTTCAGCTCCCTGCTGCGTACTGTTTTCTCCATTTAGAATGTATGCACCCCATAGGCAGGAACTATCTTTCTGCTTATATCTGTGTCAATGTCTGGCACATAGGGTGGGGAACTCGTGGCCTTCGGGCCACATGTGGCCTTCTGGAGTCTTAATGACTGAATCCAAACTTTACACTTCTGTAAAATTTGGATTCAGTCAAAAGGCCATACTTAAGAATCCAGAAGGCCATATGTGGTCTGAAGGCCACAGATTCCCCACCCCTGGCTTAAGAAATGCTTGTTACCTGGCCTAATAAGCAGAACAATTCCAAGTGGGGGGGGGGGGGGGGAGGTTCACTTTGTGAGGTGAGGATAAATGAATGACCAGGGTCTCCCTCCTGCTTGCAGAGCAAAGTTTACACCCTTCTGTATGCCATTCAAGGCCCTCCACAACCTGGCCCAAGCCTGCCTTCACAACCTGAGTGCCTGTGACTTCCCTCCAAGTACCGCTTCTCACTGGAGCCAGTCTTCGTTGCCATTGTTGCAATTTAATTCTACATTTATTAAGCACCTAGTGTATGCATAGGATTCTGCCGAACCTTCACGGTTTAGACAAGATGTGGCTCCTGCAAGGGGGGAGGGGACGGGTGAGACATAAACACAGATCATTGTAATACTCACTAATACTTGATAAGTGCATTAGAGAGACACAGGCCTAACAGCTACGGCAAGTCCTTGGAGAAAGGTCACTGCCAGCTGTGGGCATGAAAGAAGGCTTTCGTCCCTGCTCTGCAAGGCTTCATAGGGATTCCATAGTAACTGAGATCCATAGGGAGAGCATTCTGGGCATAACAAACAGCCCAAGAAAAGGTTCTGCCCTATGTTAGGGGGCAGTCAGATACCATTCACTCATTCATTCATTCACTCATTCATTCACTCACTCATTCATTTATTCACTCATTCATTCATTCACTCACTCATTCATTCACTCACTCATTCACTCATTCATTCACTCATTCACTCATTCATCCATTCACTCATTCATGTACTCATTCACTCACTCATTCATTTACTCATTCATTCATTCACTCATTCATTCACTCACTTACTCATTCATTCATTCATTCACCCATTCAGGGACCTGGAGCAGTACTTGGCATACAGGAAGCATTTAAGAAATGCTGCTTCATTGACTGGTTCTTTAAACATTTCTTAGGAATTCTAAGGGGTAGAGGTGGGGAGATGCACATACTGTATGTACTCAGAGCACTGCACTGAATTGAGTACTAGCAAAGGTAACCAGTTTAGACAAGAGAAAGTCTTTGTTCCGCGGATCTCCAAATCTAGAGACAAACCAGGTGGGCACCAGGAACTGAGGGACATTGGGGAGAGTCAAAAGCAGTCAAGGCAGACCTGAACTCCTGAGGCAGGTCGATGTCCTGGCCTCAGCTGCCTTTAATAACACTCTCAGAGCTGGGAAGGCCAGTCCTGAGGGAAGCCAGCCTGTAGGCCTGCTAGGAAGGCTGAGTGCAAAGAGCTGGCTGAGGAGCAGACTGTTCTCCAGCTGACTCATGTCCCTGCCAAAAGCACTGTATCACTGTGGTTCATGGTGGAGGACACACAGTCCCAGGCAACTGGGGGGGGGGGGGGCCAGGAGTGAAGGTTAGAAGGAAGTTGAATATGGTCACACCCTGCCTCTGCTGCACCTTAGCTCTTGTGTTGCCCTTGGCAAAGTCACTTCCCTTCACTGGGCTTCAGTCTTTTCCTCTGTAAAATGGGTGGGGTGGAACCAGATGGTTTCAGAGTGCTGTGATCCTTTAATCTGTCTCCTGGAGGAGCTGCTCATCTAGATCCCAGTTTCCCCACACTGCGAGTGACTGTCACCAAGGAAGGTCCCTCTAGAGGCCTCAACCACTCAGACTTGCATGAAGTCATGAAATTTTGTCCCTGAGAAGGCTTATCAAGGTGACAGGCAGAGAGCCAAAGCCAGCCAGCTGCCCAAAATCACCTAAGGGCAGCCAGAAGAATGGATAATGAGCTATCTTTGTGTCTTGGGCAAGAAGGGTGTGGTGTGAGCCAGGCAGCCCCAGGAGCCTCTCCCTCCCCAAAGTACCCACCATGCCCATCCATACTATTTTACAAACAGCCCTCCTACCATCTCAATTAGGCACTGCCTCCTCCCCATACAAATACTCCTGGGTGCAGAATACCACAGGTGCTGAAATCCTTAAATGTCAAAGCGAAGAAGGAAGGAAAGAAGGAAGGAAGGAAGGAAGGAAGGAAGGAAGGAAGGAAGGAAGGGAGGGAGGGAGGAAAGGAGGGAGGGAGGAAAGGAGGGAGGGAAGGAGGAAGGAATGAAGAAATGCAGGAAGGACATTCCAGATATGAGGAGGGGTGGGGGCCTGTGCAAAGGGAGGGAAGTGGAAGGCGGATTAACAGAATGGTTATAGGGAACAGGTAGCAGGGTGGTTTGACTGGAATGGAGAATGAAGAGAGGAAGGGAATCTGAAATAAGACTGAAAGAGGAGAGGAGCAGATTGTGGGAGGCTTTACACACCAGACTGTGGAGCTGGTAATTTATTTTAGAGGCAACAGAAGATTTTTGAGTAGGGGAGTGGTCAGATCTGGGTCTTAAGACTATCAATTGAGCAGTTGAATGGAGGATGATTTGAAGAGGCTAGGAAGCAGGGAGACCAATTAGGAGCCTATTGCAATGGCCTGAGTAAGAGGTGATGAGAACTTCAACGACCATGGAGGCTGTGTGAGTGGAGAAGGAAGGGAGAGGAAAGAGGGGAAAGAGATGGTCAGTGACTGGCTATGGGAATTAAGGGAAAGAGAAGAGTTCAGGACGACGCCAACGCTGCCCATCTGGGTTAAAGGCTAGTGGTACCTCAGTAGATAGGAGGAGGTATGGGAGCAGGATGGGTTGGGGGGGGGGGGGAAGAATGAGTTCTGCTTTGGACGTGTATAAGAGGCTCAGCATACATACACGCAGAAACAAGCCATTGGCGGATGGCAGTGGGGGGCTGGAGATCGAGAGAGAAGAGATGGGGGCAGGAGATAGGGATCTGACAATTATTCACACAGAAATCTGTGCTGAAGTGAACTACCAAAGGAGAAACCCTAGGGAAGCAAAGAGGGTCCAGAACAGAGTCTGGGGAGAGACCCATGAAAGAAGGGGTCACACAGGAATGAGGTGGAAAAGGGAAAGGCCAAGAGAGGCAAGAGAATCCAGGAGGGGGTTGGGGGTGGGCAGAGAAGTCAACGAGAGGGAGGACTGAGGAGAGGCATCTGTATTCTAGACATCGCGGCGACCTTGGAGAGCGCAGTTTCGGTGGAAGGAGGGAGCCTCTTTCTCACTTAATGTTGGCGGTCCCGAAATTCTGCCTTGGGCTGCCAGAGTCCTAACTGGAAACGGCTGGGGATGCTGGGGAAAGAGTACTGGACTGAAGTTGGAGCGTTGGCTTCTTGTCCTTGCTGGACTGTGTGACCTTGGACAAGTCTCTTCCACAGTCTGCCTTCTCTTTCCTTTTCTGTAAATGAAGAGGTTGCACCAGAGGGTCTCTAAGGTCTATGCCAGCTCTGACATTGGGAATCTCTAATACGGGTTGATTAGACACTAAAAGAAAGTGGGGTGGGGTGGGGTGGGCAGAGGGGAGGGGGGAACAGCAGTAAAATCCTGCCATGGCCTGCCGGGAAAGCGCTGCGTCTTCGCTGGCACTGGAGGGGACGTGGGTTCGCATGTCTCTGAAGCCTCCTCTCCGCCCCCGCTCGCCCCCCCACCTCCTAGACTGCTTGCCTTCCCATAGAACGCCTCCCCTACATCCCACCCCTCACCACTCGTTCCCCACGCAGCTCACGGAAAATAACAGCTACAATCTAGCGCCTAGGGCTGCAGAAAGCCGAAAGGGGAGAGGGACAGCAAAAGGTGGGGGGGGAGGTACTTAGCCCCACCCCGTCCCGCCCTCCCAGGTTCCCATTGGGCTGCTCAAGCAGCATTCCGCTCCTGGTGGCCAGCACCGCCCAATCTGGGGTTGGGGGAGGGGGAGAGCCGCTGCCCGGACTCGGAGGGGGGAGCAGGCAGCTCCCAGCGCAGGGCGCAGCGTTCGGGCTCCTGGGTGTGCAGGGCTCGCGGTCGCCCCCATCCCTCCAGCTTCCTCCACTTCCCCTTCCCCCACGCACGCACACACGAGCCACCCCCTCCCTGCTCCCCCTACACCACCACCCCCGCCCCGCCCCGCCTTGCCTCCTCGCAGCCCGTCTCCAGCAGTCACCTGGTGACCCGGCCCCTGCCTGCGCCCCTCAGGCTCTACTGCGCTCAGACTAGGGCCCCGAGAGCGTCCAGCCAGGCTGGCTATAGACGATTAGTGTTATTTATAGCGAGAGGTGGCGAGGGGGAGGGGTGAGGGTGGGAGAGGAGGAGTCGGGGAGAGAGGCAGGCAAGCGAGCTCCCTGCCCGCCCGCCCGCCTGCCCCAGCTCTTCCCGGGCCGGGCTGGGCCGGGCTGGGCTGGGCCGTGGGCTCTCCCGACTCCAGCTGTCCATCAGTCTATCTCCGGCGCTGACGGGAGGCATCGAGGACTACGGAGAGCCCAGCAGGAAAGGCCAGAAGGAAAGCAAGCACGTGGGCCCCAGTACGGGGGCGATGGAGGGGATCCGCGCCCTCACCCGCGCCCAAGAGGTGAGTGAGCAAGAGAGCCGGAGCCCCGCAGCGCCGGACTGCGCTGGGCTGAGCTGCGCAGCGCGCTGGGTTGGGCTGGGTTGGGCTGGGTTGGGCTGGACTGCGCTGCGCCGGGAGCTGTCCGGGGGTGGTGGTGCTGGAGACTGGTTCAACGCCACCGTCTGCTATGCCCGGGAGGAACAAAGAGGGGGCAGGGGAGGGGGCGGATAGGAGAAGAGAGGGTCACCTCCCCAGACCGTCACACCCCACACCTGGCACTCAAACTCAGCCTTCGGGGCTAATCCAGACCAGCCGGGCTGCAGTGCTCAGACTCCCCTGGCCCCACTAGCGGCAGCTATGGGGAAAATAGCAGTGACTGAAGGTCCAGACCCAAACTCCTGACACCCCCTCGCCAAATTGTTCCCCTCGTGTCCCAGCCGACCATAAAGAACCGACCTGTGCCCTTCCCTTTTCTAGGCACCTCCCTTCCTTAAATTCTCCTCTGCCCACAGCTTAGATCCCCTGAGGGGTATCCCTTAGGTGCCCACTCTTTTTAATCGCACTCCTCAAATGCCTGCTGCCCAGTTGACAAAACATCCAGGAACACTTCCAACCCTGAAACCACAGGGCATGACAGCAGGAAGGGTCATGGCCCACAGACCCGAGACACTCAATTCAGGTTGCAGGCCAAGCCTCCTCAGCCCCAGAAAAATGGTCAGGCCTCAAGAATGAGGGGTGGACCCAGCAGCTTTCCTTGTCAGTTTGGAATCAAGCCTGCTTCCATTACTGGAAGAGATATGTGGCCACATGTGACTGCAGGCTCACAGATCTGTTTTTTAAAGGTGTTTTTTTTTGGGGGGGGGGCAGTGACAGGGAGGAGAAGAGAAGGCCTAGGAGGATGTTCTCAGCTGGAGTTCAACATGGAATCCCTGATTTTACCTTTATGGGTAAAATTCATTAGGGTATAGCCCAAATGGGCCTGGTGGAGAGGGTTAAGAGGGCAGGAAGGTGCCTGGGAATCCAGCCAAGGTCCAGGGCTATGTTGTTTCTAGGAGAGATGAAACATGGGGGCATTTGGAGGAAACCTCAGCCTGCCATTGGTTCCTCTCCCTGGATTTCATTTCAGTGGGTGTGGTGGCACTTCATGAACAGATGATGCCTTTGAGATCTCAGGGGGGAGCTGTTCGGAGACAGTGACTACACCCTGTGCTCAGGGAGTCATCTCCCCATGTTTGGAGGACTGATCCCTCTTAACTAGTTGCGATCCTTGCCTGAATGATATTGTCATAAGCCTAGGTCCAGGGCTGCACCAGGAAGTAAGCACCAGGATACCCCAAGCCAAAAGGTACTCTAGATTCCAGAGGGGGTAGGTGAATATCTGGAGCATAAAAGCATTAACCAGTTAATGAGAAGAATTAGAAATGTCTGAGAGCAGCCCCTCCCACAATCGGTACCTTGGTGCTCCCTGAAGAGCCCGACCCTGGGAGGACCGAGGGCAGGAGGGGCAGCCATCACCTGACATATGGCCAGTCTTTCATCCTATTCTTCCTGACCTGAGGCATTTTCCTCTGCACTGACAGGGGTTAGTGTACAGATGGGAAAGGAAGCTGGTAAGAAGCTTTCAGGTAATAAGAGGAGGCTCCTGCAAGTGAAGCAACTTCTGCCTGTGTGGGTGAGGGCCCAAGGGCCAGCCTGCGTACAGTGGGGCTGCTCTAGCCAAGGGCATCTTGCTTTTACTCTATGATTCTTTAACTTCAGGGCAAAAACAGGTGGAGAGAAAGAATAGTTGTCAGAATAGAGGAAGCTTTCTTCATCCAGCCTAAGTTAAGGTTGAACACAGAGAGGAAATTCAGCCTCTTGATAAGAACTGATTGGGTGGCCTCAGTTTCCTCAAGTGTTAAATAATACTGCTAGATTGAATGATGTCTCTGGTCCCCTTGCAGCAATGATATTCTAGGGCTCAAGATCCAGCCTGGCTCTAAGTCTTTATTTTAAGGCTCCTCCCAGTTCTGTCATCCTGTTTCCAAGATCCCACCCACCTGTGAGAAGCTCAAAGGCCCCTCCCAGCTCTGTTATTCTGTATCCTAAGGCCTGCTCTGACAATTCCGTGTTCTAACATCCTTCCTAGCTCATATTCTGTGTTCTGACATCCTTCTTGGCTCTGACACTCCATGTTCTAACTTCCTTCTTAGTTCTGACATTCCATGTTCTAACATCCTTCCTAGCTGACATTCCATGTTCTAACATCCTTCCTAGCTAACATTCCATGTTCTAACTTCCTTCTTAGTTCTGACATTCCATGTTCTAACTTCCTTCCTAACTGACATTGTGTTCTCTGACTAGATTTTAAGATGATATCACAGAATCTTTTCTCTGAGAGTCAAGATCTAGTTTCCCTTCTGGGAAGATAGTAAACACTCGGGTGTTTATTCAATCCTTTTTTTGTGTCAGTTTCTTCCTTCCCTAATCAACACCTACTCTTGAGCCTGGGGAGATGCAAAGATGAAAATCAGTCCCTGCCCTCAGGGAGCTCCTGATCTAGTAGGGGATGCCTGACTGGTACAAAGATAAACCACCTTGGCATAGGGGAAGTGAGGGAATCTATGCCTGCAGAAAGATGTGAATAAAGGGCTAATGAAGTACTGGAGAGAGAAGAAGAGAACCTTGTTTGATGAGGGAGATCAGGGGAGGCTTTCCTGAATTAAGTGGCTGGGCAGGTAGGTGTTTAATGGGCCATGACTGCAGGTAGAGAGCTGGGAGACATTCCAGCAGAGTGGATAGTATGAACAATGAGGAATAGAGGGGAAGCTTAGCATGCAAAGAGGGTAGCTGTGAGAAATAAAATGGAGGGCAGGCTGAGATGGAATTGTGGAGGGCCTTGAATGCCAGACTTTATAGTCTAGGAACCCATTGAAGGCTTTTGAGAAGGGTAATGCCATAATTAGAATTGTGCTTTAGGATGGTGAATTCAATAGTGGGGAGAAGGACTGACTATAGAGGGAGAGAGAGAATAGCAGGGAGACCAGTGATGAGTCAATTACAGTAATCCTAATGGGAACTAGTCAGGACCTAAACTAAGGTAGGGGCAATGAGGATACAAAAAAGAGGGGATGATACAAGAGACAATCATTGCAAAGGAAAAGTGTTTTGGATGTTAGGGGCAAGGGAAAAGAAGGAGTCAAGCCCAGGGTTTTGGGCCTAGGGTCTGGGAGGGTGGTGACACTATGAACAAGCATGAGGAGGGTTCCAAGAGGAACCAAATGCATTCCATTTTAGCTGGAGGAGTTTGAGGGGTGTGTGAGACTTTTAGAGCATTCAGGGGGGTTTTGTTTGGACTTTTGGAAATGTTGGTCAGGAGCTCAGGGAAGTGGCCAGAGTAGGAGGTGGGAGAGGGGGTCATCCGCATGGAGGGCCTTGAGTGGAAGAGATCCCTGGTACAGATCATGCCAAAAGGGTTCAGGGTCAAGGAAATGGGCATAATTAGACCAGAAGGGCCAAGAGGCAGCAGAGTATAGGGCAAAGAGCTCCAGACTAGAAGTTTAGAGACTAGGTCTTCGTCCTTGGCCACTAGATGGTGCCATAGTGCACAAAGCGCTGGACCTGGAATCAGGAAGACTCATCTTCCTGAGTTCAAATCCGGCCTCAGACACTTCCTTGCCGTGTGACCCTGTATGAGTCCTTTAACCCCATTTGCCTCAGTTTCTCATTTGTAAAATGGGCTGGAGAATGAAACTGCAAACCACTCCAGTATCTTTGCCAAAAAAAAAAACCCAAATGGGGTCAAAAAGAATTGGACACCCCTGAAACGACTGAGCAAAACAAAAATTCCCTGGTCCTGCGTCTGTCACTGTTTCTCTACATAATCTTTACCAAATGGCTTCTCTTCTCTTGCCTTCCCTTTCCTCATCTCACGGAACTTGAGAGATGGAAGGGGTCTCATCTAGTCCAATCTGAATAGCAAAAAATCCCCCCGTATCATACCGGACAAGGGGACAGAGGGAAGACCTGGATGGTCTCTACAGTCCCTTCCAGTTCTGATGTTCTCTGGTTCTGCAACACCAGCAAGGGGCCATACAAAGAATGACCAGACAGGTAGACTCTGAACCAGGAGCATGCACTGTTATTGTGGAATGGGAGGGGAGGGGAGGCTTTCAAGGAATGTGTGTGTGTGTGTGTGTGTGTGTGTGTGTGTGTGTGTGTGTAGGGGTGGACTCTGGCAGATGATACAGAGAGGGTGAGAGGAGTTTGGACATTGTTGGCGACCTCCAAAATGGTGGCATGCTTTGCTTTCTCTACTAGGTTATAAGTTTCTGGAGGGCAATGGCATGGCTAGGTGCTTCCATTCCTGTATATACCCCCACCACCTACACCCACTCCCCCTCACCATAGTACTTAGTAAATGGTGGTAGTTTCTTGATGGATCTCAGCAAAACTGTCAATTCTGGGACTAAGGCCCATAGCCTGTGGCTACAAATGTGGCCCTTATCACAGAGCAGAGGAGTGACCTCTGGCTTCCAGGTGGCAGCTCTTTTGGGCAACACTATGGACACTGGGCTGTTGTCAAGGATGCCAAGCAGATGTTTTTTCAATATGGCTGGGAGTGTGGGATGGGGAGGAGGAAGTTTGGGAGGCTGGAGATGGAACTGTCCCTGGACTCCAGGGTTCCATTCAAAGACTAAATGACCCTTTGTCTGCATTTCTGCAGTGCATTCTGGGTCAGATACAGGTTAGATGAGATGACCTCTGGGGCTCCTTCTAATTCTGAAATTACGTGTGTAAGGAGCCTTGAGGCTATGACCCCCAGCAGAGCACCCTTCCCCCCCCACCTTCCCTCCTCCCCCCCCCACCTTCCCTCCTCCCCCCCCCATCTTGGCTGGCTGACTGACTGGTTCACTGACCTGTGTTTTCTGGGTCCTACCCCAATGTTTCTGGTTGTTTTGGAGGTTTTGGAAGGAGTGTAATGATGTCTTTGGGCATTGCAGGCTCATGTTAGACCACAGCTGGAGCTGAAAGGGATGGGGATCAAAATTCTTTGCTTTTTAGTATCCTCTCCCCACACCCTCCCCTTACTTTGGGGCATCTTGGAAGGAAAAATGCCTGTCTCTGGGAATCAGAAGCCTGAAAAGCTCTCAGATGTCTCCTGGTGGTTGGAAGAGCTGACAGACGCATCTGTTCCCTGTGCTCTTGGTGACCGCCCTTTTCCATTCCTCCCACCTCACCAGATTCAGAGCACTAGAAGGGAGAGGCCTGGGCTAGCCATGGACCAGCCCTGTGTCCTTCAACAACTGGCTCTACCTCCCTGAGCCTTATTCCTCACCATTCATTTATCTCATCAGAGGATAGTGGGTGCTTAACGGTAGCTTCTTTCCCTCTCCTCTTCCTCTTCTGCCTGTAAAATGGTATCAAGAATACTCCAGAGGGACATTGTAAAGCTTAAATGAAATCATGCGCAGAGAAGCGCTTAGGGAACCCCAAACATCATGCTGGTGGGCATGCTGAAGGAAGGTGCCAGGTGAGCAGTGACTGGCTCAGACCCCGCTCTCTTCCACCAATGAATAGATGTGAGGTCAGCAGACCCAGGGTTAAATCCCAATTCTACTGTTTACTGACCACATGCCCTCGGACCAGTCACTGCACAGGAACTCTAGGCCCCCATTCCCTCATTTATAAAATGAGGGTGTGGGATACAATGCCTTTAAGGTCCCTTTCTACTCTAGAAGCTATGACCTGAAGGGAAATTCAAACTGAACATTGTTGCCAGCCCATGCATATGTACGTGCTCACATGCACAGACACACACACTACACGTACACACTTGTGCCCACACATGGACAGGCTCAACCTCAGCTATGTAGAAGATGACCAGCAGGCAGACAGGCCTTGGAGAGAAGTGTGGCTGAGTATGGCTCAAGACCAGGATGAAGCGAGCACTCCAAAGGCCACCCAAGGGTTAGCTGAAGAGACAGGGAACGTCCAAGTAAGATTCTAATGGTCAGCACTGTCCAAGGGGCTCCTCCCCACTGGACATGTTGGAGGTGAGGCTGGGGGAGTACCTGCTCAGAGAGGCTCCTTCTGGCTCTGAGGTCCCCTGGCATGGCCTGGTCACCTGTCACTCCACCCCATGCCTGATGATCACAATTGCATAGGATATCTCTTCTTCATCTCAGTTGAGACTCATAAAAGAGACAAGGCAGGAGAAACCCCTTTTAGCTGAGGCCCTTGCGTGTTTCTGCCCCATCCAAGCCTTTGATAATATCCCGATGCCTCGACAGAGAGCTGACATGTCTTGGGCACAGTGCTGGGGAGGAAAGTTGCCTGCCTGTGGCAGAAACGACCAAGTTATTCTCTGGTAGAAGAAACAGCAGCATTTCTTCATCTTTGTTTTCCTCCTGGCCGCCTCCAAGGCTGTCGCCAGCCTCACTGGCCAGGATTTGCTCAGCACCCATTAGATTTCCCCAGAGAATCATCTGTATTGCCAAAGTTCCAATCTGTAATCATTAACTCATGTTTCCCTTCTGCTGCCATCTCTGCCCTGCTTTTCCCGAAGGTACCCAATCATTCACACATGATTTCTCATCTCAGAAAGAGGAAATGACCCAAGGCTGTCTCGGGATTTCTGACAGCTACAGAGCATAAGCCCGAAGCCCGGATCCATCACTCTTGGCTCCTCCCTCCCTTGCCTCCTGGGTCAAAAGGGTTGGTGGCCCAGCCCTGCTTGAGAATACCTTGAGAACGGCTTTTATATCAGGTCCTCAATCACTCTCCAAAACTACTGTATAATCATGATTCTAGTCTAGCTGCCTCCAGGCTCTCCAGCCTCTCAATCCAATCCTCCTCAGAGCCATATTTATATTCTTAAGGCACAGAAGTTTATGGTTCCCCACCAGGATAAAGAATTCTTCAGCTTGGCATTCAAGGCCTCTCCACAATCTGGTTCCCCCCAGGCTAGACAGTTAACTGCTCCTTCACCTTCTCCTGCCCTCTCTCACCTTCCCATGTTCATCAGTCAATCAACAAGCATCTATCTGGTGCTCAGTGGGTGCTAGGCATTCAAAGAGCTGTCCTGGAACACCACTCCTTCCTCACCTTCTCAGGGCCCCTCCCTTCCATGAAGGCTTCCCTGATTCTTCTCCCCCTGATGAAAGTTCTCCATCCTCAACCTTTCCTAGAGGATTCTGTCTGGTTCTATACACATGATTTGTCCTCCTTATCAGACAGGGCAGGGTCTACGTTGGGGTTTTCTTCACAGTCTTCCCCACTCCAAGCAGGGGGCCTCCCACATCACAGATAATCAATGAATATGTCACTTAATTCTTTCTCATCTGAGCCCTCAAAGCCCCAACCCAGCCTTTCCTCTTGGATGGTGGCACAGCCAAACCCCACCACTGGTCCACTCCTTCCTAAATGAACTCAGCCAGCTCCTCAATATCTATGACTTCTCCAGCAACCTGTCTCTACCAACATGTCCAAGTGGAGCTTCTCAATTCAACAGCTCAGCTAAGGCCTTCCTTGGCATGGCCATCTGGCCACCAAAGTATAGGGAGGGAGTCAAGGTGGCTCTTTGGGACTTTCCTTTCCTTCCTCTCCAGTCAACTATCCCATGAAGGGGATCATGGGCAGCAGTGATACTAGTGCCCCTTGACAGTGTTTAAATGTTGCAAAGTACTCTACTCAGAAAAACTCTGTGAGGAAGGGAATGCAAGGATTCTTATGCCCATTTCACAGATGGGGAGGCTGAGGCTGAGAGGTGAGCTTGGCACAATTCCACACCAACGTGTTGGAGGTAGGATTCAAACCTACATCTCTAAGCACTAAATCTAGCCCTCCAGTTATTGTACACTCCCACTTCTGCCACCTGCAGGCTGGAGGACCTGACCATGTGCTAATTTGTCAGTGTTCTAGGTAACTCTCTGACCTACAGAGGCAGAAGGACTTGCTTCATCTAGGAGCTCCCTCTATGGATGAAATCCCAGGTCTAGTCCCTATGTCCATGCTCTCTGAGGGCCCCTGGGATCTCAGTCTTGCTCTGGAGTTCTTGGTGCTACTTCGGATCCAACACATCCAGAACCCAATCCTCCTGCTTCTACTATTCATGTTCTCTTCCACATTTGTGAAAGCTGCACCAGTGGACACCAAACCTAGGTCATCTCAGCATATGAAAGGAGTCAATCCATTGCTGATTCTACCCCCACCATTTCTGCTGGCTCCTGAATCTCCCTACTCCCACCACCATCAATGGAGCTAGGAATGACAGTAGCACCCTGGGGCATTAGTTTCTTATTAGCTATCACTGGACTTCTTTTGTCGCCTAACTGGGCTTCCTTGCCTTTAGCCACCCTCCTCTTTCATCCACTTTGCATACCCTGACAGATAAGTCTTAATACCTGGCTCTGACCATGGCTCCCTCCTGCTCAAATGTCTTCTGTGACTCCCAGCTGCCTCTAAGACAAAGTTCAAAGTCCTTAACCAGGCTTTCAAGATCTCCTCTCACGTGGCTCCAACCTGGATTTCCGGCCTTAAATAACATCTGTGTCTGTCAAATGTACCACCGGCTCTTCCCTGCACTTAACCTGACCTCCCTCCCCTTTTGTCCCTGTTTTTCAAGGCTGGCTCAGGGGCTAATGTCTTTGCCTGCAGCCATTCCTCACTGCTCCCCACCCCCCATGTCCCAAGTTACTCTGTGTCACTTGGCATTCACTCAGCCCCATTTGTGTTGTTTTCTCCCAGGAGAAGATAAGCCCCTTGAGGGCAGTGATTTAACCCCTCCTCCCTCCCTGTATACAGTAACAAGGAGCAATCAAGAACCCAGAACCTGGATCAGTCTACACACTGAATATCCAGGCCCTGGATGCCAAGTCTTAGCAGGTGGCAATGGCAGGTATCTCTGCACAACAAAAGCTCCTTTGAATTTTTCTCTTTTTCCTGGGGAACTGCTGCTTCACGTGCTCTCAGCTCCACTCTCCAGGGGCTGCCACCTTAATTTAGAACAAGCCATGGCAAAGTGCTGGAGAAGTCAGAGCCTCAGCTGCACTGCCAGGCAGGTGCTGTGGGGAGCAGCAAACCCAACTTTCCTCAGCCTTTACAAAACTGATTGGAATTCTCATGTATTTAAAGGGCACCCTGAGGCTCAACCCTGCTCTGTTTCACGGCAGGAGGCCATGGGAAGCTGCTACACTTGGAGTCAGCGATTCTGAGTTCCAATCCCTCCCTGATTCTTTCCTAGACAACTCTTCTCTCTTCATGCCTCAGTTTCCTCATCTGTAGAATGAGGGGTTGCACCAACACCCTCAAAGCCCCTTTCCTGCCCCCCACCTGAGTCTCTGACCCCTGCACAAAGGCCAGCTAGCTTCTGCAGGAAGACTCTCAGGGAGTTGAGCTCACATGCTCAAGAGGCAGCCTCTTCTCTTTGGGGAAATGCACCTGGACACTTTCTTCTTAAATGGAACCACCTTTTTAGTGATGCTTTGCATGGTACTCCTGGTTTTTCCTGATGGCAAATTGGCTGGACATGAGAAATCCCAGGACACATAATACAGGACAGATCCCTCCCCCCTTATAAATTACAAGATCAATGTGTCTCTGAAGACACCCTTGTACATGAAGACCACTTGGTTTGGAATCAGAGGCCTTGAGTTCAGCTCAAAGGAGCTGACTCTATGGCCAGATCACCTCCTCTCTGGGCCTCAGGGTCCTCAGCTGTAAAACGACAGGCTTGGGCTAAATCACCTCCAAGTCCTCCCCAATTCCAGACCCCATGACTACCTGGGTGTGCTCACACTGGTGAGGAAAGAAGTGTATCTCTCTCCCTGATACTTCCCTCCTCCCCATCGATGGGACACACCAGTGCATACCATAACCAGGTGAGAGATGGCATCATTCCACCAGAGCTGGGCCAAGAAGGAAGCTGAGTCACAGAGTTAGATATAAAATGAGTATTCTCCAGATAAATGACAGGGAGTGAAGTGAGTGTGGTTGGTCCAAATTTGTTTCACATTCACTGAGTGCATCTGGGTCCCTGCAGGATGCCTAGGCACTGTGGGATAACAGAGTTCCTTAGCAGTTTATCTCATGGCAGAGATAATGAATACACAAATATGGCTTATGCCACACTGAAAGGGTTAAGTGCCAGACTAAGAGAGAGGAGGGATAGATTCTTACCTCCTGGGGGCACATTAGAGAAGGCTTCAGTTGGAGGCAGTGTTAGAGTGTGACCTTGAAGGATGAGAAAGAATTAGGCAAAGAGCTAGGAGAGAGCATTACAGTTAGAAGGGAGAAGATAAGGGGAGGCAGGAAGCCCGGTGGTTTGTTTGGGACTTGGGGGGGGCGGGGTAAAGGGGGTAGGAGAAGGGGAAGCTGAGCCCAGGGGGCACAGCGAAGCGAGCCCCATAGCCCAGGGAAGCCCACAAGTTCACCTCTGCTCTTCATCCCTCTCAGCATGATGAGCAGCAGAGAATTAGAGGGGAAAGAAATTCATTGATCAGTTTGCTGAACAGCTTCTTCAGAACAAAAGCAAACTGACAACTGGGGTTCTAGCAACTGATCAAAATGGCCCCAGTTAACAGCGTCGATGGGGTACGAATCTTATCAGACTAATGGTGACTCAATTCTATCTACTATGCGCCCTGGTCTCATTTGATGTGTCCATCACAGACCTGATGGGCAAATGTTTAGTTCTGGTTTTTATCACAGAAAAAGCCCTGGAAAGGACCATAACAAGCTCCGTGGGAGTCCACAGGGCCATGAAGCCCAGAGTAAAGTCAGTGGGGTCTTAGGTGGGTTTCAAGGGTCCAAACAAGGGAGGGAAGAAGAGTTCAGTTGCTCCCTGATCTGATTAGACCCAATCTATCGGGTAATTCTGAGCCTGCCATTTCAGGAAGAACCGTAACCCGCTGGAGCGCATTCAGAGAAAAGTAACTAGGCGAAGGGATTGCAGCCCATGCCATGCCACACCATGCCAAGACAGGGTGAAGGAACTGGAGGTGTTTAGCTTTAAAAAGCTGGGCCTGCTAGTGCCTTCTCCCCCAGTTAGCCTGTTTGCAGCCTGTGTGTCTCCCCCATTATCTGGGAGCTCCTCAACGGCCCAGCCTGTCTCTTTCCTTCCTTTGATCCCCAGCCCTAGCTCAAGGGCTGGCACAGAGTGGGCACAAAATAAGCATTTCCTGAGAGACTGGCTGATGGGGCAGCACCACATCTGGAATGAGAATGGCTTGTCCTGCCTGGTCTCCCCCAGCCAGGCCCTTCTGAGACTGGGGCTCCTCCCAACTCTGCCATTTTCTTCCCTAAGGACCCTGCTGGCTTTGATGTCCCGTGTTGGAAGGCGCCTTCCAGTTCTGATCTTTCATGTGCTCAGCCTTGATGTCCTAGGCTCCTTCCTGGTTCTGGGGTTCTGTTTCTGTTGGACATCCTGTGTTCTCTGGTCCTTCCTAGCTCTGCTGTCCCATGCTCTACAGTCCCTTCAGACTCTCCCACTGTCCTAGGGTGAGCAGGACTTACTGAGCACGGCCAAATAGGCTGCTTGAAGCTGGATGCTGGAGTGTGGGTAACAACCCAAGGGGAGCAGAAGGTACAGGTCAATCCATGTCTAGCATGCACAGGCAACCAAAGAATCAATCAGAATAATTCAGACCAAAAGGCTTCCATGGGCCAGGGAAATGATGGTTGCAGGCTGCACCAAAGGAGTTTTCAGAGCTGGCCACTCTGCTCAGGGGAATTTCCTCAAAGAGCCTCCTTTGGCTGAAGGGCAGGGGGAAGCTGAGAAACTGAGGGCCCGAGGGCCTGGGGCTTAGGGCTTCTTGAGAGAAGAGCCCTCTTTATGACACTGTCAGGGAGCGTGGGCCCCTTCACAGCCCCCATCACAGTCCTTCATGGCCCATAATGGAGCTAATCCTCCTTCCCACCTGTGCCTTCCCTCTTCCTGTCTTTGGTGGCACCATGCCACATCCCACCCTCCAGGCCCAAGTCCAGGGCCTTCTTCCCTCTCCTTTACCTCTTATAACCAATCAGTTCATCAGTCCTATTGATTCCCCTCTTCTCTCCCCCTCATCTCCCAACACAGGCCCTGTTTACCTCCCACCTGGGCTAGCTCCCTAACTGATCTGTCCACCCTCCCCCCATGGCATGGTGCATCTGCATACCTTACATGAATCACTGCCCTTACTGCCACAAGCCTGCATCAGACCCTCACTATTTGCCAGGCCTTGTGCTAAGTCCTGGAACAGAAAGGCAGAGGTGAAACAGTGCTCATACTCTCTGGAAGAGGCAACATGGACAAGATGGGGCCAGAGTAGATGAAAGGTAGCCTGAGAGGGGAAGGCTCCAGCATCCGGGGGGGACAGGAAAGGCCTCCTGGAGCTGGTGGCAGGCACATGAACTTGGCACCCAAGGTGCCAAGAAGCCAAGGTGAGGAGGGAGAACTTTCCAGGTCTGGGGAATTGAAGGAGTGCATTATCATGTGTGATGATCAGCAAAGAGGCCAGTGTGGAGGGCCCAGAGGGAATTCTGTCCAAGAAGACATCAAGGGTAGAAAGGAGCCAGACTGTGAAGAGCTGGCCTTTGATCCTGGAGGTGAAAGGGAGTCACTGGAGTTTATTGAGGAGGAAGTTATATGGTCGGACTTAGCCTTCAGAAACATCTCTTTGGCAGCCAAGTGAAGGCTAGATTGGAACGGGGACCAACTCAAGGTGGGAACATCAGCTAGGAGGCCACAGCAATGGTCCAGCTGAGAGGTGCTAAGGGCCCAAACAAGGTAGGGACAGAGCGGCAGTCAGCTGGCTGTGGAGGATGAGGGCTCCAAGGTTGGCGCCCACTGAGGGGGTGAAGTTGGGCAACTGGAGGTATGGGGGGATCCTTGGCAGAAATCAGTAAGTTAATATGGGGGGATTAGACTTGGAGGGAAGGAGGAGTGTTGGACATGTTGAGCTGGAACACATCTAGTGCAAGACATCTCAAAGGCATTTCATCGTATGGGGTTACAGCACCAGACAGAGATGGGCTGAATACATAGGTTTGTACAGAGATGATACTTGGACTTCTGAGAGGTGAACAACTCAACAAGTGACACAGAAAGAGGCCTGGGGCTGAGCCTTGGCTGCACACATAGCTGAGGGCAGGACACGGGAGGCAGGCCCCCAAAAGAGGATGAAGAGTAGTTAGAGACGTGCAGAAGAGAACAGGAACAGAGCAGTGTCATGAAAACCCAAACAGGGCAGAAAATTTAGGAGAAGAACATAGTCAACAGTATCGGGCACTGCAGAAAGGAGAGAGGGAACAGATCTTTATGAAGCCCCTATTATGCGCCAGGCTCTGTACAAATACTATCTCGTTTTACCCTAACAAAAACCCTGGGAGGCAGGTGTGATTATCAACCCCATTTTACAATTAGGGAAACTGAGGTGAACAGAGATCAAAGGACTTGGCCAAGGTCACCCAACTAGTAAGTGTCTGAGGCTGGATTTGAACTCGGGCCTTTCTGACTCGAGGTCCAGCATGCTGTATGCTGCACCACCAGCTGACTGTAAATGACAGGAATTGAGAAAAGGCACTTCTGGCCATGGAAACATAGACTGCAGCCAATTTGGGGGAGGCTTTGCCAATGCATTTGGCCCCTAATACTGGGGACCTCAGAGGCTGCCTCCTGCATCCCAGGCCCCTCACCACCTCCCTGAGGCCAGGGGCTCCTCCAGCAAAGGCAGCCCTTTCCACTCCACGACAGACAGCACTCATCACTGGGCACGTCCAGCCCAAGTCTGCCTTGCTTTCACTTCAGCCCAGGGCTCCCAGCTTTGCCCCCGAACTCAGAGAAAGCCTGACCCGTCCCTCTTCCTCAGGACGGCCTGCACTGACCCCCCGCCCTGAGAGCCATTCACCCCAAACTTACTTTCCTCCCACAGGTCTCTCAGTGACACTTCCAAGAATCTAATTGGTGCTCAGCCACCCTTGCAGAGTGTATGCCCTCCCCTGAAGCATGTGCAGGGATCAGCCTGTGTCCTCAGCCTTCTGGTGGGTCACGTGTCTCTGGCCCCCTAACAGAGGGCACGTGTGGTTAGCAGCTCCTGATTGGTCCCCTGGTGGCTGTGACTGTGGCCATTGAGCCAAAGGAGCTCCTTATTCAATAAGCCTTAAGAGGAAACAGGAGAGGCCAAGGTCTCTGCCTCTCTGCTGTCCCTTTTTTATTTTTAAATATGGTGCTTTGGGTTCTGCCAGCTCCCCTTGGAGTGCTCTTCCTTGCAAAGCCCACTGAGCCGGCCCACTGGCCAGTCCTCTCTGACATCATCCCACAGTCACAGAGACACCAAGGGACAGCTACATCCCCCACAGGGACCACCAAGGGATGACTGCATTATTGCCAAGCCCAAGTCTCCCAATGCTAAGTACAGAGAACACATGCCCAGCTCCTCAGGTCAAAGAGTGCCCTTGCCATGCATGTCTTTGGGCCATTTGCTGACCTGGCTTCTGACCTCATTGCGACTCGTCACAGCTCCCTCCTCACCCATCTCTTTGCTGCTTCCTCCCAACAAAGGGTCAGTAAAGGCAGACTGGAGACCAGCAGCTGCCCAGAGGACTCGGGGAGCCAGAGCCATCGAGGTCATGTCACACCAACCTCCGAGGCCTTCTGTGTAACTTTTGAGTGACTGCTATTCAGTGAGATTGAACAAAACTAACGGCAGGAGTTCAGGATGGTGGAGGCCTGGCTAGACAATTCTTCAGTGGGCTGAAAACTCCATCTGAGTCATCAGGGTGGCATGGCATAGAATGTTATTATACAATTACTGACAGAGAGCTGGGAGGTCATCCAGTCAGGCACCCTCCTTTTACAGATCCGACGGGACACAAATGGCGATGAGGATGGACAGTGCTGACATTGCCAGGGCACTCCAGGCTTTGCAAAGCGTTTTCCCCTTATCGCTCTTGCTCTTGTGAGGTCAGCCGCCAAGGAAAGCAAAGGAGATTTTAAGCTGCCTTCTGTCCTGGCCTAGTGTCCAGCACGGAGAGGGTGGCAGTCCCCTTGGCCTTCAGTGTGGAGACCACATTTTAGAAAGCCGATGACAAAGGGCGTGTCTCCAGGGGAGGGCAGCCCAGATAACAGCTGGCTTCCCAAGGATCCATTGAGGGGCTGGGGAAGTTTAGCCTAGACAAGAGCAGGGTTGCATTATCATTCCTGTTCTGAGAGGGAAGCACTAGCTGAGGATGGTGAGGAGGGGATTTTTACCCTCAGCTCTGAGGTTCTGAGGTTCTACTGAATGTTAAGCCCTGGGGGAGAAACACAGCAGGTATAATGGTCCCCACCTTCATGGGGCTCACAATCAAAAGATGCCAAAGTCCTTCCTAGAGCAGGAGGGGAGCTCAGATCCAACCAGTCCACCCCTCCCCACTGAGACCCACAGAAGTCAAGGGATCACATTCCTAGGCGACACCACTCAATGTCCTCTCACAGAGAAGGGAACTGGCGGCTGGAGAAGTGAGATGATTTGTCTGAGGTCTGAGCCCAGACCCCCAGGGGGGCCGAGCCTCTGTAGCCTTCCCAGTACATCTGGTCTGCAGACTAACAGTCTAGAGCAGGAGCTCCCTGAGGGCAAGGACTAGCTCACTCTTTGTATCCCCAGAGCTTAGCACAGGGCCTGGTACCTGTTCTTGTTGTTCAGTAGTTTCAACGTAAGGTTTTCTTGGCGGAGACACTGAATTGGTTTTGCCACATTTCCTTCTCCAGTTCATTTTACAGATGACAAAACTGAGGTAAACAGGAGTAAGTGACTTGCCTGAGGTCACACAGCTAGTAAGTATTTGAGGCCAGATTTGAACTCAGATCTTTCTGACTCCTGGCCCAGCACTCTAGCCATCAAGCCACCTAGTACACAGTAGATTCTTAATAAATGTTCATCAGCTGACGACCTCTGTTTGACTATCTTTAGCAACGGGGACTTCACTACTCCTGCAAGTAGCAGCTGCACACAGCTCCCTCCACATTCTTGGTCTAGAAACCTAGAACCCCTCTCCCTGAAAGCCCCATTCCCACACTCTCCACCACTGACTTGGGGCATTTGGAAAGGCTTTCCCCCTCCCCATCCTCTTCCTCTAATACTTTATCTTGGCATGCTGGTAGAACATAAGCTCAGCAGGTTTCACAAAGTAGAAAGGTTTCTTGGATGTGCCTGGCTGTGCTGGAGACTGCCACCACCAGGAAGGGCATGAATTTGTTTTCTGCTTTGTTTTTCACCACAATAGGCTCTTAAGTCCTAGGAGGGGGCCAGGACCTGGATTAGTTTAGGGCAGGCCACATGCAGGACTGATCTAGGGCTTTTTAGGTGGGCAAAGGAGGGACTCAGAGGAAAACTCTGAGTCTTTGTTACCCTTCTCTCCCCTCCTCTTTCCCCCTCTGTTTAGTGTCACTAGTCCTGGATTTCAGTCCCAACTGTGTCCCTTGCTAACTGGGTGATCTCAGGTAATTCACACAAGCCAAGTCTCATAACTAGATAATGTCTTGGGCATCCCACCAATTGTGACTGACTATTTTCTAGAACTGCACCTGCCAAGGGTCCTGGGTGAGATGATCAATGAATGAACAAATAAAAGGATGGATGGATGGATGGATGGATGGATGGATGGATGGAAGAAAGAATGGATGAATGGAAGGAAGGAAGGAAAGAAGGAAGGAAGGAAGGAGGGATAGAGGGTTGGAGGGATGGAAGGAAGGAAAGATGGATGGATGGAAGGAAATATGGATGGATGGATGGATGGAGGGATGGAGGGATGGAGGGATGGATGGACGGATGGATGAAAAAGCATTTATGAAGCACTCCCTGTGCTACATCCTGAGATAAGTGCTGGACATACAAACACAAAAGCAAAACAGTCCCTCACCAAGAATTTACATTCTAACATACTATAACATATTTAGGGGTGCGATGGTCAGGGAATGTGTTTTGGTCTTCAAAGTCCCAAGGACAGGGAATGGAGCAATGGGGAAGTTGACTGGTATGCCTTTATCATGTTGATTTGATTAAAGTGAGAGATTGAGGTGGGGTGTCCAGATATAATAGGATCTCACTCATCAAGATAGCATAGCCCCAGGACCGGATTTGCAAAGCTGGGTGTCTTAGCTCCTCCAGGGCATAATCTCTGGAGGTCCCACTTGGAAGTTGTGACAGCAACAAGGGACTGAGCTGAAGTATGGTCAGGTCCAGAGCCAGCTACATAAGAGTGGGTTCTCACCAATCAGAAGAGCAATATAGAGACAAGTATGCAAACTCTTGGTCTAAATCTGTGACTGTCTGTGAAGGGCACAGATTTGATGGAGCACGAAGTAATTCCAGTCCAGAGGGAAGGACTTATTCAAGAAGGAATTCTAACCAAACCAGGACAATGGACAATTCCTCTAGAGGGGCGCAAGCAATGGGCAGCAGTTGTGGAAAACAGTTCTGATGGGGGCACCAGTCCTTCTCAGCTGCTGATGAGGACAAGCAGAACCCACATCCAGAGACTCCCGGCCCTACACAGGCCCTCAGCCTGGGGCTTCAGGCCTGAGTGTGTTGCTAGGAGAGTGAATAAGTGAGCCAGCCCACTGCAGCAAAGGAGGTGTCTGGTTACCAGGGTGGCCACCCATGTTCCTGGGTTCTCATTGTTCTGTGCCATTGTGTCTCTGGGGAATGTCTTATGCACCAGCCTATATGGGAGGAGTCGGAGGCCTAAAGCACATCTCTGCCAAAGGAAGGGCAGTGGTGACTTTGCCACAAGGTCAGTAATAGCTATATTTCCAATGACACCATTCAAGGCCCTCTTTACTCCTTTCCTCCCACTCAGCACACTGAATGATGCACTAGAAAGAATGCTAGCCATATAGTCACAAGTCCTGGGTTCAAATCCTAGCTTCACCACTTGCTAGCTGTGTGATCTTGGACTAGTCATCTCCTCTTCATGGATCTTAATGTTCTTCTCTGTAAAATGAGGCAGAGGACAAGAGGATCCCCTATCCCCCTGGAATTCTGGGAAACTTCAATTAGTAACCAGTGGCCAACCCTAGAGAAAGGAGTGAGCAAAGGGCAATTCTCCTTCCTGCTGTTTGGAGAAAAATGGAACCATCATGAGTGGATGGAGAATTAGACAAGGGGAAACAGAGAACCCGGGGGCAGATGGAGAAGGAGGACTCAGAAAGGAGAGACTTGGGCCTCCCAGGCCTTTACCAAGGAACCAAGAAGGTGGCTGGGCTTAAGGAACCAGAAACAGAGAGACAGAGAGAGAGATAGAAACAGAGACAGAGAGATAGAGCGAGGAGAGACAGAGACAAAGAGGAGAGAAAGAGAGAGGAAAGACAGAGAGACAGAGACAGAGAGACAGAGAGGAGAGAAAGAGAGAGGAAAGAAAGACAGATGAGAGACAGAGACAGAGACAGAGTGAGGAGACAGAGACAGAGACAGAGAGGAGAGAAAGAGAGAGGAAAGAGAGACAGAGGAGAGACAGAGACAGAGACACAGAGTGAGGAGGGAGAGACAGAGACAGAGGAGAGAAAGACAGAGGAGAGACAGAGAGAGAGACAGAGACAGAGAAAGAGGAGAGACACAGAGAGAGAGAGAGAGAGAGAGAGAGAGATCCAATGTTAGGGAGGAATCCTTTCCAAGGCTGGTCTCATAGAAAGAGCCCTGAGTTCAATATCAAGAGACCCACCATCTGGTGCTGTCTTTATTTCTTTTTTGTTTTTTCCTTTTTGGAGGGGGAAGGCAGGGAAATTGAGATTAAGTGACTTGTCAAAGGTCACACAGCTAGTAAGTGTTGAGTGTCTGAGAATGGATTTGAACTCAAGTCTTCCTGACTCCAGAGTCAGTGCTCTGCCCACTGCGTCACCTAGCTGCCCCTGGTCCTGTCTTTCACTGAACATGTGACCTTCCTCCCCCCCCCCTTGGCACTGGGATTCCTCATCTGTTAAGGGGCTTCAATTAAGATGATTGCCAAGGTCCCTTCCTACTGTGATCCAAGCCTCTGTGCCAGAGCTTTCAATTCTAGATTCTCCAGCCCCTTCCAGCTCTCTTGTCCCATGTTCTAACTACAGTCTCCCTCAGTTCTAACATTCTAGCTCTGATGTTGTGTGTTCCAAAGTTTCCAGCAATGACATCCAATCAGTCAGCAGGTATTCATTGTAGGGAGAAGGAGGGGGCCAGAAGGGAGAGCAGAGAGGTGGATAACTTAGAAAAGAAAGATTTCTCAGTGCCTGGCAAAGTCTCTTCCGCCTCTGACATTCCATGGCCTAGATTCTAAGGTCTCTTTCTAAGCTCTCCCCCAACTCTGACATTCTAGGTTCTTAGGCAGTAGTCTCCAAAGTAAAGACCCTTGGGAGTAAGTAAATTACAGTGTGGCCTTGAGGGGTAAGCCAATAATAAAGAGAAAATGTGGGTCACACCCTCACAGCCTGCCTTCCCCATTATCACCCAACCACTATCTTGTTCTTGACTCTCTCTAGACCTGGCTCTCATGGCTCAGAACTTCTGCTCAGACTGGTCACAGCCTAATGATCACCTGGGCCCCCACGCCAACAGACAGACAGCAGAATGTCCACTGGCCCACAGTGTCCTGGGTTTGCCAGGATCTGCACTCCCAGGCAGGGCCCATGGGCACAAAATGCCTAGTCCCATAGAACAAGCAGGCATGGAAGGGAGGTGATCTTCATTGCAGATCTCATGACATTATAAACCTACCCCTTTTCCAGATATCTCTCTTAGAGGACAGGACACCCCCACTGTTTTCCTGGTCACTCAGATTCATAACCTTGATATCTTCTTCAAATATTTGCCTCACTCCCAGTATGCCAAGCCTGGTTGACTCCTCATTCACAAACACCTCTTGCCTCCAACCCAACATCCCCATTTACATGGTCACCTCCCTACCCCCAATCAGTTCAGGCTCACTATCACCTCTCACCAGCATGACTACCATAACCTTCTAACTGGTCCCCATGATTCCAACACATCCTCCACCCAGGCAGCACCCGATAGTCCTAGAGCACAGGTCTGATCATGTCATTCTCCTCCGCCACTGGCTCCCTGCTGACTTCATGAAAAATGTGGTTTCATCTTTGTCCTTTTGTAAATTTATATTTTTTAGTTTGAAGATGCACATAATTATTAGCATAATAGTACGTGTGTATAATTATAAACAAGTAAATACATAAATACTGTGGTATGTGCTCAAAAAATGTTTTCTGATGGGGTGTACAATCAAAAAGTTTGAACACCCCCATTGTGAAGTCCCTTCCAGCTCGGACATTCTCCGTCCCAAGGTCTTTCCCAGCTCGGACATTCTCTGTCCTAAGTAAGGTCTTTCCCAGCTCGGACATTCTCTGTCCTAAGGCTCTATCTACCTCCAGCATTCTATGCTCCGTGTTCTAAAGTCTTATATAAATCTACACAATGGTCTTGACCCTGCTATCAGCACTGGTGACTGATTAGCTGACTTGTCAACAGTCTGTCTCTAAAGCCCATCACCATTTGGGTGTAGTAAAGACATCCCCAGAGCCTTCAAGGGAGCTGTCCCCCAGGCTTTCAGCTGGACACATGACTTGATATAAAGAAGGGGGTCAGCAATTGTCAATAGAGATTCTCCAAACTGATCCCTGAAAAGGCAGTGAAAAGTGATCATTCTGGCTTGTATCAGCAATTCCATTTGCCATGGAAACTGCCAGGATGCCTGCTTGAAGACTGTAGGTCTCTCCCTAAAGATGGCCACCTTTTAACGTTGCTCACTAAGGAAGGCCCAAGCCTCTTGCTGGGTTATATTATCTCCTCTTTCTCCTCCATAGCTTTCAGAGCCTTCATGCTTATATATTTATTTACTTCTCTCAGCTCAGTCCAAAGAAAGGCCTGGCCTTTTTTCCTCTAGTTGATTCAATATTCCTTGAGTAATACTATCAAGGCCTCCATCTGGTCTAGGTGGGGTAAGGGCCAGGAGAAAGGGACATTATTCTGCTGGAAGGTTTATAGACCCACAGAGAGTTAGAGCTGGAAAGGGCTTTTTAGAGACTTTCCAGGCTTGTGACCAGTAGACAGCCATGGGAAGCAAGATATCTTGTGATACTCTCTGTGAAGCTATGGGAGAGGGCCTGCATGGAACCCCGTGCAAATGCAGAACATTGGTGGAAACTGTGAGGCTGCAGATCAGTCTGAAGAACTATGATCCCCAAAAGGACGAACGTTTTTTGGCACCATCTGGCTCAAATTTTCTCTGTGTGTCCTGGGAGACCAGCAGCACCAAGTCTGTAGAAATCCCCAGCGTAGATACTGAGGCCCTGAAGAAGTTGAACAATGACAAGAAATTGGTCAAGAAGCTGGCCCTCAGGCCTCTGAATCCTTGATCAAGAAAATCCCTCTAATTCCGGGTACTGGCCTGAACAAAGCCAGCAAGTTTCCATCTCGGCTCACCCGTGATGAGAATATGGTGGCAAAGGTCAAGGGGGTGAAATCTATTATCAAGTTTCGGATGAAGAAGGCACTGTGTCTGGTGGTGGCTGTTGGCCACATGCAGATGACAGGTGATGGGTTTGTCGACTACATCCACCTGACTGTCAAGGTCCTGGTTTCTCTGCTAAAGAAAACTGGTAAAATGTGAGGCGAATGTATATCAAGAGCACCATGGACAAGCCTCAGGGTTTGTATTAAATCAACATGGTGTTAATAAATGGTAGGAGCTGGTAGTAAATTAATAAATGGAGGAAACTGCTTTTAAAAAAGTCCTAAGAACAGAAAACTCCAAATCTGAGAGATGCCTGAAAAAGATAAAATATCAGCATGGAGCATTGAGTGTCAGAGCTTAGAACCTTAGAACATAGGATTCTAGATCAGAAGTTGGGAGGGGCCTTAGAATGCAGAACATGGGATGTCAGAGTTGAAAAGCTAGAAGAGACTCCAGGAGAACTGGTACGGAAGTTCTCAAGCTCAGGTCAACTGGTGAATAAGCACTTAATTAAATTAAATTAATTAATTAAACTGCCATGCTAGGCACAGTGATGACACAGTGTTCATTCATTTTAATGGTGTCCAATCCTCTGTGAGCCCATTTGGGGTTTTCTTGGCAGAGATACAGGAGTGGATTTGCCATTTCCCTCTCCAGCTCATTTTACAGATGAGGAAACTGAGGCAAACAGGGTGAAGTGATTTCTCCAGGGTTACACAGTTAGTATCAGAGGATCAGAGGCAGATTTGAACTCCTGACTCCAGGCCCAGAGTTCTATCCATGGCGCCACTTAGCCAGCCCTTTAGCCACAAAAGGGAGAAGAGATGAAATGATAACTAGTGAGAGGTTTTTTAAGGATGGGGGAGGTGTGGGCAGTTTGTAGACAGTAGGGATGCTGCCAGTACCCAAGAAGAGACTGAAGATAAGGGAGGGAAGATGAGGGAAGAAGTCTGCTGGAGAAGATGAGCTGGCGGGATCTCTTGTGCAGGTAGAGGAGTTGGCATTGACAGGAAGAAGACAAGAGGAAGAGGAGATGGTGGCAGAGGGTGTCTTGGTGATCTGAGATGAGGAGGAGGGGAGAAGAGGGAGCTCTGGGGCAGGGGGAGCCATGGGAAGCTTAAGAAGGGATGAGAAGATGTGGAAAAGCCGTGGCCGTTGAGTGGGATAGTGAGTCAGTTAGAGAGTTAGAATAAGATTGTCTTGCAGCAGTGAGGACCCAGTTGGGACTGTGCAACATAAATCTGTGATGGACTCAGCACAGTTTTGTGATTTTTCTCTGGCCTCGTTCAGCAGTATCTGTGTAGGAGAGAGTGGTGGGAGTATTCCAAAGCTGAAAGTTGGCAGGGCAAGATCAGTGATGTGATAAAGGGACAAGGGACTCAGGAGAAAAGGACAGTGTAGAATTAACTGTAGTGTAGAATCACCAAGGGGTCAGGGCGGGTGTGTGGCCAATGGAGGGGTTATGGCCTCAAAAAGAACTGAGGGTCCAGAACTGGAGGTCATGGTAAGGCTGAAGAACAAGATTTGGAATTGTCATCAGAGCGAGATGTGAAATGGCAACAGACTGTGATCAGATAAGATCACTTACATGGAAGAGGTACATTTGTGGGTCACAGCAAGACCCAGGATATGGCCATCTTTGTGTGTGACTGAGATGAGGAGGGAGAGGAGGTCGTGGGGAATGATTAGGTTGAGGAGCTATAAGATTAGGGAGATTGCAGGAGGGTCAGTGGTGAAGGCCCCTAGTGTGAGGGCAGGATTTGAGAAGGAGAGAAGGGCTGTGATGCACGCCCTGAACTCACCCAGGAAGGAAGGAGAGTGTCCTGAAGGTGTGTAAACAAAAGCTCTTGGGATTCTGACTGAGCGGTACACGGAATCTGAGGGAGCCTCAAAGGAGCAGATGATGCCGTAGACGCTGAGCCTGGAAATGGCTCTCTGGCAGAACGGGGGAGCATGGTGCATCAAGCAGTGAGTTGGGGGAAATGAAAGAATGAATGAAAGTATAAGCAGAGTTGGAAAAGGAGGCCAAGGAAGCAGTTTCATCAGGAAGGAGATATGTTTCAGTGAGAGTTGGACAATGAAAGGACTGAGAAAGGAGAGGATTTCAGATGAAGAAGCACAAAGAGCTTGCTGCCTGGGGTGGTTCCCAAGGGGAAAGGAGGTACAGTTTGCCAGATAACCTTCTTTAAACAGTTTTCCAGATAACCACTAGTCTGCAGGGCCCTCACATGCACATCTACACCAGATCAGTGGGGCCAAGGCAGGCTCTGCCTTCATCAAAACCATCCCCCTAAAGGGGAGCTTTTTCTTTGAGCATCTGCTCTTGACAACCCTTGAGGCCTCCAGGGTCTTCACTCACCCTGGGCCTCCTGCTGTGACATGCCAGTGATATCAACACAGACGTTGTGGGTTTTCAGGACTTTGGGAAGGAAAAGGTAATAGAGAAGTTGTAGGGAAAGGATTTCCCTGTGCAAGGCAGGAGAGGAATGAGGACAAGCAGGCTTTCCTTGTCTAGAAGAGAATGGGAGAGAAAACTGGCAAGTTGGGAAGGCAGAGAGAAAGGAGAGAAGAAAGAACATCCCCAGGGGAGGGAAGCTGAGTTGGAAGTGGAAGGAGGGAAGGGTTTGCACAGGCGGAGATGCTGGGGGCAGGGAGAGGGATGTTCTGGGCCAGTGGGTGGTCTGAGCAAAGGCAGTCACTGTGGAAGGAGGAGGATAGGTTTGGGAAGCAGCAGCCCTCCTGTTATGGCCAAAGGAGAGTCCATGAGGAGGAACAGGCCATGAAGATTGGGAAGGAAGGTAGAGCCGCGTCGGAGGGGACAGTGGAGGCACCAAGCAGGCGGCACATTTTGTCCTGTGGCCTCTCGGGGCAGAGAAGGGACATAGTCAGGTCTGTGTCAAATGAAGAATGTTACAGAATGAGAAGACTGGAAGGCTGTAAGGGGCTTCAGCAATCCCGCCCCCCAAAAAAAATGATCCTCACTACAACATATCCAGTGAGAGAAAAACAATAGTTAGCATTTTGGTGGCCCTTCAAAACTCCTCACATAATAATAACCTTGGGAGGTTGGTGCCATTATCATGCCCATCTTACAGATAAGAAAACTGAGGCAGGCTTCGAGGTGAATGACCCTGGGTGTCACACAGCTGGGTGTGTGTGTGAGTGTGTGTGCGTGTGTGTGTACGTGTGTGTGTGTGTGAGTGTGTGTGCATGCTCACATACAGCCTTCACAAACATTTAAATTTTCTATAAATGAGCTATTGTGATTACCCGCTGAGGGGTCGTTGTCCATTATCTCCTCAAAGGCCCCATGCCACTTTTACATAACTCAGACTGGGGGAGTTTTTCCCAAGCCCAAACCTAATCTGGCCTCTTTGCTGCTTCTATCACCGCTCCCTGCTCAGCCTTCACAAAGCAAGCCAACCAGGCCAACTCCTCTTGCACATGGCAGTCTGGGCAGTATGTGAAGGATGGATGGGAAAGCAGGAGAGACCACTGGCAGGAAGACCAGTCAGAAGGACACACTGATAGTTTGGCCAACATTAGAGTCGCAGGAATGGGTGGGTCACATATGGAATGTCCTGTAGAGGAAACTGTACAAAAGGACAATTTGGCCCGAAGGCAGAGAGTGTATAAAAGCCTGAAGAGAGAGGCCAGAGCCAGATGATGTTAAATGCCAAAGAGAGGAGCCAGCCTTTGAGCCTAGAGGGCAAGTGGGAGCCACTAGAATTCCTTAAACAGGAAGTGACAAGGGCAGAGGTGTGCTCCAGGAATCTCACCTTGAAAAATAAGTCAATGCTGAGTATGGACAAAGAAAATACACATCCAGGTGGCCAGCAGAGGGACCAGGAAAGGCCTTATGTGGGCTAAGAAGGTGCCTTAGCTAAGCCTTGGCTAGAGCACACTGCCAAGAACTGACCAGGTGACCCAGGAGCCAGAGGTGCCTGCCCACTGCTCAGCAATGGCTCTTGCTCCTAACACAAATGCAGAAGCTGATATTGTGAGAGCCGCCAGCCATGACCAGGCCATTACAGCAACACATGCTAGACAAGCCTGAGAACACTTCCCCGAGCAAGCTGGAGGCGGTGCAAGTTTGACGTGGTGGTTCTTTGGCTGGGGAGGGACCGTGCCCAGCATCAGAGCCTCTCCCTTCTTTCTGAAGGCAGGGCTGAAAAGCCAGGCAAGGAAGAACACAGTAGCAACAGCAGAAGAAAGTGAGGCCCAGAAAGGGAAGGATGGGCTGAGCTTCCCAGGACAACACCTAAGAGCTGTCACAAAGGGACACACACCAGAGACTAGGCTCCAGCTCTCCCGCCTAGAGCTAGGAGGCCCTGGGCCAGTCATTCCCCCTTTCCAGACTCAGTTTCCTTGTCTGTAAAAGGGGCCAGTAATCCTTGCCTGACCTTGCACCTCCTCAGACCCAGGAAAGAACACTTAAGAAAGAGCCAGGAGAAACGTGACTTACCCACAAGAACCACCAAACCATTCCCTCTATTTTCTCACCACCACAAGGGAAGGTCCATCAAAGGTCTTAGCTCAGTGTCTCTAAGAGAGAACGTTCCTTCTTTCATTAGTGGAGACTGAGGCTAGGCGACAACTGAAAGGTAAAGGCTGTGGAGGCTGCTCGAGGCCAATTTTCCCCAAAAACTGAGGGAAGTGTCCCAGCCATGAGCTGGAGGCCGGCCTTTTCACAAGTGGCCATTCCTCCATTCTTCTGCTCCTGGACCCCCTGCTGCCTCTGACACTCCTCGAGGAGGACCTGCACCTCAGTGACATGGGCCTCGTTAGGAGACATTCTCTCTGGTTGTCCCCCTTCCTCCTCCACTCTGACCCCTGACTCCCACCAGAAGCCTTCCCCAAACCCCCTCCTCCCCACAGTCTGTGTGAACATGCTTATCTGCTTGTGTCTCCCCCATTAGACTGTGAGCCCCTTAGGGGCAAGGGATGTCTTCTGCCTCTCTTTGTAGCCAGTGCTCAGTACAACGCCTAGCACACAGTAGGGGCTTAATAAATGCTCCTTGACGGAATGATCCCACTGCCTCTCCAGGCCTGGATCTGCTCTGTCACGAACCCACCTGTGATCTGGGGCAATCCCTGGGCCTCAGTCTGGGGTGGGGGCTGCAGATGCCCTTCTACCTCTGGCACCTCAGGAGCGCCAGGAGTCTCTCAGCCCCGGGAAGTCAGGCACCGAGAGGGAGGAACAGCCCCTCCAAGGCTGAGAGGAAGACTCCAGGGGATAAGCATCAGCAGCCCACGAGTGGTAACCACAGGAAGGTTCTGACCTCTGCCATCTGGAGTCCTCAGTCTAGGAGAATGGGAAGCGACTCAAAAGGGCTCCGGGCGGCCAGGCGCCAGGCTTTCAGAACTCCTTTAGAAGGCATTGGGCATGTGTGTCAGCAGCTGGTAGGAGACGGCTAAGCTGATAAGCCGGGAGATAGGAGGCCTTATCCTGGCTTCAGCACTGATGCCTTCAATGACCTTGGGCAAGTCCCATTCCTTGTGGTCTCATCCACTATAAAATATCCAGCCCTCACTCTCTTCCATGAAAGCAGAAAAGAGAGCACAGAAGATCCAAGAGGGAAGGAGGGAGGGAGAGAAGAAGGCTTCATGAAGCACTCACTCTGTTCTAGGGGCCAGGCTAAGCACTTCACAAACAGCCCAACAAGCCTGGGACGCAGCCGCTCTTCCCCATCTCATTGTTAAGGAAGCTGACACAGCGAAGGTTAAGTGCCTTACCCAGGGCCACACAGCGAGGAAACGTCTGAGGCCGGATTCCTGACTCTGGGCCCTCAGCCCTATCCATGGGGTCACCAGTCTCCTCTCGGAGGAGAGATTTCCTGTCTCTACCCCCTCAATGCCAGAACAAAACTTGTTTGGCACCTCAGGAATGCACTTATCCCATATCGCTTTGTATCAATTACACAGGGAGTCCCCAAAGTCAGGGGGCACTTTTGAGCTTGGCAAGTCCATTCTGTATTGGGCATCGCTTCCCCTTGCCCTCCAGTCCAGACCTAGACTTGAACCCCCTGTGGGTAGAACTGCTGCTACCCCCATCCCCTTAAGGGCAGAGTCTTGGCACCCCTAACATCCAGCATGGGGCCTGGCCCACAGTGGGTACTTAATAAATCCTTGGCTATAGCTTGCTTATCAGAGCACATTAACATCCTCATTAGACTGGCTGCTCTGTGAGGGCAGGATTTGCTCCTTATGGTGCTGTGCCCAGTGTCCACCATGAGCCCAGGGCACAGGAATTCCATTCAGTAAACTTTTGTTAAATAGAAAGACCAAGGTTACCATATTGGCCACCAGGGGAAGACGCAAAACGAAATCCTGAAGCCAGCGACCAGCACTGGACGTACAAAGGGAAAAGTGATTCCAATGCCTGCCCTCGAGAGGCTTGCTGTCTAGTGATAGCACAAACCCTGTGGACGAGGGCTCCGGTCTGCTGGTCTCAAGTCTTTCTTCTTGTTCTTAGACTTGCTCCTCCCAGGATGGGGGCCACCACTCCCTGAAGCCAGCCTGCCCCTCTGCGGGGCTCCCACGGCAACATTCAATTCAGACCCATCCCCATCACCCCACATCTGTTCCTGAGGCCAATGGCATGATCCAGAGTGCACTGAAAGAGGACAGCAGAGGATGCCTCAGACATCAGCAAACATTCAGCCTCAGGGCTTGACTATTGATTATTCTGGATTTAAGAAAGGGACAGGGAAATAGTAACACCACGGATTAATCTTTAAGGTGTGTCTTGGATCCAATTGTGGGGTTTTTTCCTGGTAAATTGGTCATTAAACATGTTAAACATTTACAAGCACACCCTTAAGTGCTCAGTCCCTTCTCCATTCACCCCTTGCCCTCTGCTGCCTCCCCCAGCCTCTCTTTTCCGAGTCAACCATTCCCACATCTTTCAAATGATCCCCATGTGACTTGTTCTTGAGGCCTTTCACTACCGGTCACCATCCAATTTGTCAATGAGCTCCCTAAAAGGTGGCGTCCAGACCCGAACACAAGATGCCAGGGAGAGCTGAGTCTCTTACAGCACTGCCTAAGGTCGGTGTGCTTTAGGGTCACCAGGTCACCTCAACAACATGTGGAGCTGGGAAGTCCACTTTGCATTAGGCATTGCCTCCCCTTGCCAGACCTAGACTTGAACCCAGGCCAAGTTGGCAGGCCATGGCAGACACCCCATAACTTCTAAGAGCTCCTGGTAGAACCTGCTCCAGCCGTCCCTTCCCCTCACCTGGAGGAGGGGCCGCAGCTTTCTTATTGGCCATGTGAGCTGCCTAGGTGACTTTCCTAAAACAGACCTCCGACCATGCCTCTGCCCTGCCCGCCATGCCATCCCATCTAGCTCCGGGCCACCCTTCTTTGCCGTGCCGCATGCCCTTTCACACAATCTGTGGTTCACTCAAACTGACCTTTTTATTCCTCACACGTGACAGACAGGCTCCTGCTTCCCAAGCCTTGGCCCCGGCTGGCCCCCGGGCCTGGGATTCACCACCTTCTCCCTTCTGCCTCTTGGAATGCCATTCCTTTCAAAGCTTAGCCTCCTCTGTAGTATCATAGCTTTACAGGTGGGAAGAACCTTAGAGGTCAGGGAGTCTAGCCCCCTCATTTTACAAATGTAGAAACTGAGGCACACAGAGATTAAGGCCTTGACCAATGTCACACATTAATAAGTGAATCCCAGGGGTGGAATTTGAACACAGATCTTCCTGATGCCAAGCCCAGTGCCCAGCCACTGTGTCGGGCTGACCCCACGAAGCCCCTCCCAGATGTCCCCAGGTGCTAAGTGCCTCCCTTCCTCCCAAATTACCCTTTTTCTTTTGTAAGCATGTGGACATATCCTCCCCACCCACCACAGAACACAAGCCCCTTCAATGGAGGGACTTTTGTCTCTATACCCCAGTCCCCATACTTAGCAGAATGCCAGGCACAGAGCAGGCCCCTCCTCAATGATGTGTGACGAAATGAGAACCCAGAGTAACCTCTGGCCATAAGAAGGAATAAAAGCAGGCCTTCACTAGGGAACTGAATAAATGTTGGCTGAAGTAGCAGGGCAAGTGGGGCCATGACCTTAGTCTTAGGCTCAATGAGGGTCAGAAGCGGAGGGGCCTTGGAACAGGGAATGTCAGGGCTGGGAGGGGGCTTAGAACAGGGGTTGTCAAGGCTGGAAGGGGTCTGAAAACAGGGGATGTCAGGGCTGGAAGGGGCCTTCGAACAGAGAATGTCAGGGCTGGGAGGGGCCTTAGAACAGGGGATGTCAGAGCTGGGAGGGATCTTAAAAGTAATGTAGTTTACTCCCCTCATTTTACAGTGGAGTGGGTGATTTACTCAAGGTGAAATGAGAAATCTGTAACAATCAGTACTAGAACCCAAGTCTCCTAACTCCTCCGTCTATATAACTAGCACGAAGTACTCCAACAGGCCAGACCAGGAACTAGACGGACCCACATTTGGAGCAGTTGATTGAGGCGCATCTCAGAAATGTGCTAAGAAGTAGACATGCTACTAAGCAGACAGTGGGGTCAGATCTGGTAGAAAAGACAAGGGTCCAGGGCAGGGGTGGGGACCTGCAGCCTTGAGGCCACATGTGACCCTCTAGGTCCCCAATGTGGCCCTTTGACTGAGTCCAAGTTTAACAGAACAAATTCTTTTATTAAGGCGATTTGTTCTGTGAAGTTTGGATCCCATCAAAGGGCCATGCTTGAGCACCTGGAGGGTCATATGTTGCCTCAAGGCTGCAGGTTCCCCACCCCTGGTCAGATGGAGAGGCAGATACAGCCAACACTAGTGCCCGGCAGAGGGAGAAGCAAAACCAGTGCTGAGAGTACAGTCATAGCTGGACCATAGAGCCAGAATGGTCATGAGAGGTCATCCTGTATTTTTACAGAGAAGAAAAGTGAGATTTAGCATGCCACTGAATTACCTCCCTTTGGATTGGTTTGGAACACAGGCCTTCCTCAAGGCTAGAGAATGGCTTTAGCAGCCTGCAGGCTTCTACCAGGCCTCTGTCTGGTAATGCCAATGAAGCTGGCCTCAGCTCAAGGCGTTCGCCCAGAGGCATCCCTACCAAAAAACCCAGGGATGGTGGAGAAGACACCAGACTCGTCTGGACATTAGACAGAAAAGGCAATTTTCTTTGTCCAAGGAATTCTGGCTTTGAGGGAAGCTTGCCCCGGGCCCTCTCCACACGCCTTCCACCTTGCTCCCTTTGGTTTCTTGTCCCTCTCAGTCTACTATCCTGTGCTTGAGAGAACACCACAGTTTCATAAATTACAATTATTGCTTCTCCATGTAGGCATGCAAATAGTTCAACTTTGACAAGTTCCTTATGATTTCTTTTCCCTATTGACCTTCTCCTGCTTCTCTTGCTTCTGGTATTTGAATGTCAAATTTTCTATTCAACTCTGGTTTTTCCATTAAGAATGCTTGAAAGTCCTCTATTTCATTGAATGACCATATTTTCCCCTGAAACATTATACTCAATTTTGCTGGATAGGTGATTCTTGGTTTTAGTCCTAGCTCCCTTGATCTCTGAAATATCATATTCCAAGCCCTTTGATCTCTTAATGTAGAAGCTGCTACATCTTGTGTTATCCTGATTGTGTTTCCACAATACTCAAATTGTTTCTTCTTAGTTGTTTATAACATTTGCTCCTTGATCTGGGAACTCTGGAACTTGGCTATAACATTCCCAGGAGTTTTCCTTTTGGGATCTTTTTCAAGAGGTGATCGGTGAATTCTTTCAAGTTCTATTTTGCTCTCTGGTTCTAAAATATCAGGGCAATTTTCCTTGAGAATTTCTTGAAGGATGCTTTCTAGGGTTCTTTTTTTGATCACGGCTTTCAGGTAGTCCAATAATTTTTAAATTATCTCTCGTGGATCTATTTTCCAGGTCAATGGCTTTTCCAATGAGATATTTCACATTGCCTTCTATTTTTTCATTTGTTTGGATCTGTTTAATAGTATCTTGATTTCTCATAAAGTCATTAGCTTCAATTTGCTCTAATTCTGAAGGAATTATTCTCTTCAAAGAGCTTTTAAAATTCTTTTTCCATCTGGCAAATTCAGCTTTTTAAGGCATTCTTCTCCTCACTGACTTTTTGGGCCTCTTTTGCCATTTGAGTTAATCTATTTTTTAAGGTGTTATTTTCTTCAGTCAGGTTGTTGACTCTCTTTTCATGATATTCTTGCATCATTCTCATTTCTCTTCCCAATTTTTCCTCCACTTCTCTTACTTAATTTTCAAAACCCTTCTTGAGTTCCTCCATGGCCTATAACAAATTCATATTTTTCTTGGAAGCTTTTGGTGCAGGAGTTCTGACTGTGTTGTCTTCCTCCCATTCTCTGCTTTGATCCTTTTTGTCCCCACAAAAGGAATCTAAGGTTTGATTGCTGTGCTTGCTTTGTTTCCTTTGCTTGCTCATGTTGTCACTCAATTACTTCACTTTTGAGCCCTTTGCCACAGTAGAACTCTGCTTCCAGAGAGGGGAGCTTTGTCCCAAATTGCTAGGGTTTTTGCAGCTGCCAGAGCTATTAGTTGGGTGCCCTCTCTGCTGTCCCCACAAGCTCTGGCTCACTGGTCATACACCTCAGGACCACCACCCAAGACTGTGATCCAGATCCAGGTGGTTAAAGCAAGGGTGATTACTCTCTGAATGGCCGCTTGGTCCCCCTATGACCTGCAGGCCAGGAGCTCTGAAGCAGCCATGTGGAGGCGGCTGCATGGCTGCTGTGCCTCCGCTGCTTCTTGCTCCAGAGGTAGAGGCCAGACCACGCTCCTCTGTCCCCCTCCCTCAGTTCCAACAGAGTTCCACACTGATAAAAGTTCCTTTTACTTTGTCTTTGGCATTTATGGGCTGATATTTCTGGAAACGGCCACAGCTGCTGGTGATCCACTCTCCTGGAGTCCGCTCCAGCTGCTGCTGGTCAGGGCCGCCCTGGGGCTAAAACCACAGGCTCACACGGGACTGGGCTTGGCTCCCAGAACACTGAGACAGACCCTTCCTGTAGGCCTGCTGGGCTGCCTTCAATGGGAGATTTGTTTCTCTCTGTCAGTTTGTGGGTTCTGTAGCTCTAAAATTTATTTAGAGTCATATTTTATAAGTATTTGAGGTGGTTATGGGGGGAGCTCACAGAGTTTTCCTGCTTCTATTGAGAACACCACAGTTAAGCCCTCAAAAGCCTGCACTTCAACTTTCCATTGGGATGCAAAAATGGGAGTGAAGGGCACGAACTGTAGCTTCTTTGACCACTCATGGTTCCTATTTGGGTTTCTGTACTCAGGCCCATCCCCACCCAGGCACCAATATCCTTGTTTCTCATCAAATGCCACACCAGGACCCACCTATCTGTCCAGCTTACTTTCCAGAATATTTACAGAATCTCAGAGTCACCAAGGCCCTCAGATGTCATTTAGCATAAATCATACCTGAAGTAAGATCTCCTTAACAGCCTCCCTGACAAGTGGTCACTTTGCCTCTACTTACATATTTCTGGTGATGAGCCACTCACGACCTCCTCAGATGGTGCAAATTATTGCTAGATCACTTGTATTATTAGGAGGTTTTGCCTCATTGAACTGAAACCTGCCTCCTATTACCCCTAGTTCTGCCCTCTGGGATGAAGCAGAAGGAGTGGAATTCTTTTTCCCAAAGGTAGCCCTTCAGATAGAAATCATGCTGCCATGGCTGCTGCTCTTTGTGAAATTTCCACCTTCTTTATGAGGAAGAAACTCTGGGTCTGGGATGGTGAGTCTGAGTATGGCAGCAACAGGAAGTACAAAGGGAAGGGAACCAGACAGAGAGGACAAAGGGGGAGGAACTTGGAGGGACTGCTATCTGAGCAGAGGGAAAAGATCCAGAAGACACAGCAGAGAATCCTGGGCTTTATTCATGGGAATGGAGAGCACATGAGATCCTTCTACCTGTGTGTGCAAAGCCTTCATGAGAGGCATCCAGACATGAATCAAAGGCATCCTCCATGAGAGTACTGATAGGATCACAGGTCTAGAAGGAGTCTTAGAGATCATCTACTGAAACCACTCCCTCAAGTTTTATACAGATGAAAAAGCCAAGGCCCAGAAAGGCAAAATAATGTGCCCAAAGTCATACATTTAGAGCTGGCTTGATTCAGGTCTCCCAACACTTCAGGCTCAATATTCAATGGTGGACCACATCTTTATCATTTCACAGTGGATTAAAAGATGTGGAGAATAGAAGACCACACTTTTCCTAAGGTTCATTGAAAATGAAAAAGCATTTGCAAAATAAAACACCACTTTCCAAGCTCTTTCTCAACAAAGTCTTTGTCATCTTGTTATCAAAATCATTCAAAATTCCTTGAAAGACACAATAATAGAAATATACCTGCTCAGTAACCCTCTGACCATAAATATCAGGCATGGCATAAACCAGAGAGACAGATGTATGCTCTACAAAGGGTTTTCCACATCCAATTCAGAATCTAAGTTGAAGAGGGATTCCCTGGTGAGAGTGAGATCTCCCAGGTGCCCCTGACTTTTGCAGGTTTTGCAGCCCCTGCAACCTGAGGCTGATTGATTGCCTCAATCCCCAGAAGAGTACAGATCCTTCTAGGAAAGAGCTATAATTATTCAAAGTGTTTGGCCTTACTATCCACACAGGAAAGATCAAGTGGATGAAAACTGTCTCCTACCCAGACTACATCATGCATTTAGATGGACGCTTGTTAGAGTCTGTCCATCAGTATGTATATTTGGAACAGAAAGTACAGATGGATAATGAATTAGGACCAGAGCTGAACAAAAGGAAGACAATGTGCTGCATTACCTTTGAGAAATTGCAAGGCTATTTTAATGATTCCAAGTTTCACATTAAAGCAAAGGCCTTTTAATAGCAATATTCTCTTAGCATTGCTGTATTGGCTGCAAAACATGAAACACAAAAAGAATGTGAAGAGTTACAATTTCATATCACACAGAGGGCAGTGGAAAGATGCACAGTGGGTATAAGCAGCCTAAAAATATAATCAATGAGGAACTTCAGAGAAAGACTTGCATGATGAGAACGGGTTGGTTACGAGGTGGGTTTAGGAGGAATGAGAAATGGACAAGCAGGGAGTTCCACTGGTAACCTCAGGATGTCAGGAGACACCAAGGAAAGCCTCAGTACTTTGGACAGCTCCCTGTGGTGAACTCTGTGGAAGACAGGGACAGAACGTGCCCAGGATAGATGGACAGGCAGAGGGAAGAGCTACAGCCTATAGTTTTCCCTTCCACATTACAGGGGTTATGGGTGAGAAGCCCCCATGATCTGGAAAATCCAAGTAACAGTTTTTGTTTCTGTCTTTGTACCAGAAAAGTCTGGATTATTAAGGTATTAAAAGGTAAAATACATTGATATTATACAGTAATATATATAATACGCATTTCTGAGTTTCTAAACTTTTCCTGTGTCATCTGCTGGCCTTCACTGTTGTCTGCAGCCTCCGCAAAACTTCCATTTAATTTCTTATGCTGACCCACAATATACTGAAACCACTATGGGGAAAGTCACAATGTGGAAAGGATACTGTATTGTTCAAAGGAATTTAAAAATCAGTGAGGTCAAAAATCCATTTGAGTATTTGAGATAACAACACAGCAGCAACATTATGCTCCCCTCTAGTCCACTCTTCTTCATTCCCTTCAACTGGTCTTCATTTTTCAGTCTCCTCCTCTTCTTCCTTCTCCTCGTCCTCCTCTTCCTCCTCCTCTACACAAGGTCCAGTTCGTAAAATGCCCTTCTTATAATTACTTAAGGGGTTTGGCCCTACTATCCATACAGGAAATTGGATGAAATTTAGATGGACACCTGACAGAGTCTGTCCATCAGTACTCCAGCTGTGGTCTAACCACAGCAGAGGAGAGAGAGACACAATCAATCGCCTTTATTCTGGACGCCATACATCAGTATTTTCTGTCAGAAGCTCAGATCAGATCTGCAGGATGGATTTCTCGAGGAGGTAGCATTTTAGTTGGGCCCTGAATGATAGAAAGGAACTAAACAAGGCCCAGATGAAGGAAACTGAGCTATGTGTTTGGGGAATCACCAGACAGTGAGACTATAACCTAGAGAGGCAGATGAGGGCCAGATTGCAGAAGGCCTTGAGAACAAAGATAAAGGAGTTTAGACTTTATAGGCAATAGGAAGGCACTGAAGATTTCTAAAGAGAGGGAAAACAAAGATGAGGAAATTCCTTATGAAGTGTCTCCTATCACTAAGGTAAGGATAATCAGAGAACCATGAAGCTGGAGGCATAGGAACTCGTTTGGCAATTGTTGAAATACGCAAGGTGGGTGGTAATATGGCCCTTTACTTGGGGGATGACCACGGGAATGGAGGGAATGGGAAGGGAAGAGTGGGGTGTCAGAGATTGTAAAGGAAAGCGTCCCAAAGGCTCATTCATTTTGCTCACAGCCAGCTAAAATAATTCTTATTTCAAAGACATTCCTGGCAATATCATCTGTTTCGCAAGATGCTACAATGAGATTGGATCTCTGGTTTCCCAGGGCAGAGACAAAGCAGCCAATAGGAGGCAGGAGTGGAGGAGTGGAGGCAGAAACTGCTAATCACAGCCTGATGGAGTCAGAACTCAAAGCTCAGCCTTCACAGACCATTAATGAAGGGGCACCCAGACAGCCCCTACAGCCACAGCCCAGTAATGGGTGCTCCCCAGGAGGACCCTGGAGTCCTCAATGACCAGGTAGATGATGTGAAGCCTGTCGTGTAAGAAGGCAGGGAGAGAGGTGGCTATGATACAGCTTGGAAAAATTGATTCTCTGAGTTTTTGAGGAAGAGAGTGACCCAAGGACATGGTCAGACCTGTGCTTCAGAAGGGTTATCTGTGCAGCTAGATGGAGGAGGGACACCTGTTAGAAGTCTCTTACTATAGTACAAGCAAGGACTGGACAGCACTAAAGTAGTGGCCATAAGAGTGAAGAGAAATGGAGGTGCAAATGATGTTGTAGGGGGAGAGGAAGTAAAGAGCACTCACTAAGCACCTACTGTGTGTCATATGATCTCATCAGATCCTCACAACAACCCCAGCAGGTCAGTACTCTTATCATCCCCATTTTACAGTTCAGCAAACCAAGGCACAAACAGACAGTAGGTGACTTTCCATGGGGAGGGGCTGGGTGTGGGGGTAACAACAGATGACATTTATACAGTGCTCGCTGCGTGCTAGGCACTTAGAAATTATTATCTCATTTGATCCTCACTCAGTTACACCCCGAGGTAGGTGCTATTATATCCCCATTCTACAGATGCAAACAGAGGTTAAATCACATGGCCAGGGTGACACAGCTAGAAAGTGGCAGATCTGAACACAGGGCTTCCTGACCCCAGGCCTAGAACTCTATCCACTGAACCACAGACCTGCCTCTAGCTGACAGAATGTGACAATAGGGGTAGAGTTACCTGAGGGACAGAAAGGAGCCACAAGGCCAGGTGACTGCCTGCCCAGATGGTGGGGACCTCGACCAATAGAAAGCAATTTGGGAGAGGGGTGAGTTTGAAGTGCTGATTGTCCCTCAGGGCAGAGCTATCCAGCAGGCTGATACCCAGAGACACCTGCACAGAGGTGACAATCAAATCTCCAGCAGACAAGATTCCCCACGGCACAGAGGGTAGAGACAAGAGAAGCGGGTCTGGCTGGCAATTAGGAGGAATCACAAGGAAGGCACAGTGGGCCACAGAGCCTGGAGGTCAGCAGTAGATTTCTGCCCTGATGGTGGGGTCTGGATGGCTAACGTAAACCACTGCTGGTTGGAGTTATCCAGGATAACGTCTGCCCGTATCTGGAAAGCAGACTGGAGGCCCGGGACAGTGAGAGCAGCTCACACAACCCCAGGGGCTTCATCCACCATCCCACACAGGGCCTGTCTATCTGGGCACATCACAGTATCCCAACCCCACGAGATGGGCAGGATAGGCATCATTAACCCCACTATACAGCTCCGGGAGGTTGTGACTCGCCAATGATTGATCAGCCGGGTGGGATTCAAACCCAGGGCCCTCCTGGCTATACTCCTCCCTGACATCTCTCAGAGAGGAGAGGGATCATTTCCAGTGGTGGGGGCAGAGAAGATTTCCCGGAAGAAAGTCTGAGCAGGACCAAAAAGAGCACTAAGAATGCCCGTGGAGACTCACTTTCCCCTCCACAGCTCAAGCCATCAGGACAGCAGGGCCTCCAACACAATGGTGACAATGATGATGGCGAGCACTGGACACTGGACAGGTGGACTAGACCTGGGTCAGGTGGTTCTGTCACTGCCTGACTGTATGACACCGGCTAAGTCCCTTAACCTCCCTCGGCCTCAGTGTCCCAATCTGTAAACGGATAAGGAAGATGAAGGCCCAACTCTAAGAATCTGCTTCTCATCTGATGCCCCACCCCCAGTCCTCCTCAGGGCCAACCACAAAGTCAGCTCCAGAGATTCTGAACTGAACCTAAAGGTCTCTCACTTTAAAGACAAGAAAACTGGGGCCCATAGAGGTCAAAGGACTTGCCCAAGATCACACAGCTAATAAGCGGCAACGTCAGGATTGGAACCCAGGGCTTTGGGCCTCGCAAGTCAAGTCCTGTTCAGAAATGACAATGGCTGTAGGAGCTGCCCACTCCACTCCCATGGTACCCAACTGAGATCATGGGTGAAAATTGTGCCCTTTGTAGCTCTCTGAGTGCCACCATCCTCTCCTCCTCCTCGGCTCCCCACCAATGCCAGACAAATAGCAAATCCCGACCCCAGGTCCATCCCATCATGACTTCCAATTCAATTTGTTCACAATAGAAGTGATGCCCCCAAACCTAGCTCCTCCACACTTCCCCTGTCTCTGCAGTGACAAGCTGTTTCTACCACCATCAAGTCCCCTGGTTGCCAGGCTCCATCCTGTGTCCAAGAGCCCCCAGGCATGCTCCTGGGCCACCACTTCTGGCTGCCCCCAAGCATGGCTGGATGGCCCATCTCACCTCATTCCAGAGTCCTCAGTCTGACCCCACCAGCATATGCCCTGGTCCAGACTAGGGCAGAGGACCCAAGCTCCCTCCAGCTGGGCTTTCTGAATATCCGTCTTGGCAGCTCAGGTCTCAGACCTGTCATAGATTTAGAGCAGGAAGGGTGCTCGGAGGTCATCGGACCTGGCCCTGGCCATTTTCCTGACCAAGAAGGATGTATAAAGGAGCTGCCTGATGCACCCAGGATCAGGAGGTGGTAACGGCACAGTGAGGGCTCTGAATGTCAAACCTTATGTCCCTTCTTTGATGGGGCTCAGGCAGAATGGCCTCCAGCCAGCCCCAGGGCTCCGCAGGCTCCTGGCATCTGGACGCAACGCAGCCATTCACCCCAACTAACATCTCCACCGCTCTTTTCTCCAGCTGCCTTCAGACAGGCCCCCACCCAGCTTCAACAGCCCTCCTGCAGGATAGCCCTGACTCAGCCTATCGGCTCCTGCCACTTTTCTCCTGTTACTACTAAACTCCGACATCCCCTGTCCTCAGGCCCCTCCCAGCCCTGACATCCCCTGTCCTCAGGCCCCTCCCAGCCCTGACATCCCCTGTCCTCAGGCCCCTCCCAGCCCTGACATCCCCTGTTCTCAGACCCCTCCCAGCCCTGACATCCCCTGT